>JAODKN010000079.1:21059245-21069769 GCA_026774425.1 Petrocephalus zakoni
CACAGTATGGGCACAGCACCTCACACAGTCAGAATCACAGTGCAGACACAGCACCTCACACACTCAGAATCACAGTGTAGGCACAGCACCTCACATACTCAGAGTCACAGTGCAGGCACAGCAGCTCACACATTCACAATCACAACGCGGTCACAGCTCCTCACACATTCAGAATCGCAGTGCAGGTACAGCACCTCACACACCCAGAATCACAGTGTGAGTACAGCACCTCACACCCACACAGAGAGGGGCCAGAACCTTACACACATTCAGAATCACAGTATGGGCACAGCACCTCACACAGTCAGAATCACAGTGCAGACACAGCACCTCACACACTCAGAATCACAGTGCAGGCACAACATCTCTCACAATCATAATCACAATGCGGTCACAGCACCTCACACACTCAGAATCACAGTGCAGGTAGAGTACCTTACACATCCAGAGTCACAGTGTGGACCCAGCACCTCACAAATTCATAATCACAGTGCAGGCACTGCACCTCACACACTCAGAATCGCAGTGCAGGCACTGCACCTCACACACTCAGAATCACGGTGAAAACACAGCACCTCACACACTCAGAATCACGGTGAAAACACAGCACCTCACACCCACACAGAGAGGGCCCTGAACCTCACATACATTCAGAATCACAGTATGGGCACAGAACTTCACGCACACGCACACACACACACTCTAGATTGCAGTGAGAATCGTGTTGAAGATGTAGGACTTCACACACACGCAGAATCGCAGTGAGGACACAGATTCATGCACAGACACACATCAACAATTGCAGTGTGGAGGCAGAACCACAGAACTGCAGTTTGTTTTGTGGGGGCAGCCCCATATTCTTCATTTCTCATCCTTCACTTACATTCTTTGCATGGTTACCTTAACACTTATTAAAATAAGCCCATAGTCCACCACACTCACACAGTCTCATGGTGTCTCTACTCTCCTCTGTGTCATACCTCCTGCCTCCTTATCACCCCCCCCCCGTGTGAATCCAGGGAAACAATGGTCCTCTGGTTACACAGTAAGCGTGTACACACACCTCACACCCTGGTCCAGTCTGCGTCCTGTGTGCCTATTTCCTGACGTCACCTTTACGTTACGCTAAGTTCACTCAGATTGAACGTCCCTGCTAGCATGTAGCATGTCCTGCTTTTTATCTGGACATGTTGCTGACCAGGCGCCTGTCTGTCCTGCAGAGCTGGGCCCCTGTCGGCGCCGTGACACCACCTTGCATGTCGTTCTCCGGGCTCAGTGGGCCCGCGAGCCTGGGCACTGTGGCTCTGTGGCCCTGGCGCAGCCCTTCCGCTCCAGCTTCTCTGTAGATCAGGCCGCCAGACGCTTGAAATGACACTAGAGGTGCTGTCACGGAGCTGCCTTTGTCGTGATGTGATTCAGTGGATCGAACCCTTATCAGGCCCTTGTTCCCTCTAGCACTGCACCGCCGCTAGCCTGACGCTGAGTCGGAGAGGCCAGGGGACAGAGCGGGGCCCCGGCGGGCCCCTGGCTGCTAGGGACCGGCCCTGGGAGCGCTCTTATCTCGCTCCGGCAGGACTGCGGCCAGCTTCCTGTGCGAAAATCAGAGCGCTTTCCTCTCGTTGTTTGGCTTCCTCCCGGCGCGAGACACTTCCCTGCTCCGTGATTGTCCCTCGTCTTCAAACGGGCCTCGCTCGCCTTCCTCAGGAGCTTGATCTATTCTTGAGCCCCCAGCCCCCAGCACATCCCATCCAGCCAGTTTCCACGGCAGCGCCCTCGGGGCCCCCGCGAGACGCACTGCATTCCGGGAGTGCTGATGAGGGAGAGCCCAGCTAGGACTGTGGGGCACGGGCAGACCGGCGTCTTCTCCTTATTTATTTATTTTTCCCTGGGAAGAAACAGCCCCGCCCCCATGGACACAGAGACCCCCCCGCCCTGTACTTGAGCCATCACTGAATCCAGCTGCCCCCCCCCCGCACCTGCCCCCCCGACACGCCGCCACTGGCAGCGTGAGAAGTTGGTACTATAGCGGACGGGAGCCCCTGTGCCAATCCTACGTCCACGGAAGCTGCCACGGCCTGTTTTGGGCTCCTCATATTTCCATCTGGAAAGACAGTTAGGAGGCGATCAGAGCTGGACCAGAAGAAACTGGCTTGCTCCTCTTTGGATGTTGATGCTGTTCCCTCTTAGCTTGGGGTGGAAATGCAACTGCTGCCTCCAAACCCAGTGGCTGTCCACCATCTTCATCAGCCCCTGTATTTCCTACGCTAATGTAACATTCTCCATTTTGGATTTTCTCTGTACCACGGACGTGGCTGGCTGTGAGCCGCGTGTGAGTGCATGTGCTATATGTGACAGTGTGTGTGTGTGTGTGTGTGTGTGTGTGTGTGCACGTGTGACTGCTAGTGCTGCTGGCATGTGACCCTCTGCACTGGGGCGTCGTATTTTACGGGTCTTTGTCCCAATGTGACTTACTCACTTTGTAAAGATATTTCTGAGTAATATATGATTCTAATATTTAATAGTTTTATGACACTAACTGACCTTTGCCACACTTGTAGGCTGGCATATAAATATCGACCGATGTGTTAATGTCTTATCAAATGTATGTTTTTTACATTAAATGTTATGAAAAGATTTGATTAGTTTTCGGGCTTGTTTTTTGGAGGCAAATTTTGATGCACACGATGCATTCTGCTCACATCACCAATGATGCCCAACATTCACAGAAACGCTGATCAATATCAGTGAAAATTTAAAGATTATAGTCAGACACAGTCTCGGACAGCCACATGGTGGAGCTGCCATAAGCCCATTACCTGTGCAGGTGGAGTCCAGCCATATGTGACCCTGTGTGCCGATAACTCCTCATGGCCATTGCTGCCAGCTATTTCTGTAGTTTCCCATAGACAGCGTCCCAGCTGGGTGGCGGGACCTGCATCTTCCTGGGTGGCGTGGGAAAATATTGGCACCTCGTGGGCCCTGTGGCTTGCTGGCACACTCCTGAGGGTGGGGTCCCATGTCTGCTGGACAGGACACTGGCATCTGGCCATCTCTGCCAAAAGGAAGAGCAATCAGGCATCATGGGAGGGATGCTGGGTTATCAGCAACAGCTCTGAGTCACACGGGTGCTTCCCAGTAATGTGGGCGGCCCGGGCACATGTCTGCGTGACTGCAGTCAGGCACACACAACTGCTTCACGGTAGGCAGACACACACGTCTGCCTTAAAGCAAGCAGGCGCACGCATCAGACACACAGTTATATTACAATAGACAGACACATGCAGGCAGACACATACGTCTGCATTTCAGCAGACAGACACAAGCAGGCAGACACACACCTCTGCATTACAGCAGGCAGACACACACGTCTGCATTACAGCAGACAGACACAAGCGGGTAGACACACACCTCTGCATTACAGAAGGCAGACACATACATCTGCATTACAGCAGACAGACACATGCAGGCAGATACACACGTCTGCATTACAGCAGACAGACACATGCAGGCAGACACACACGTCTGCATTTCAGCAGACAGACACAAGCAGGCAGACACACATGTCTGCATTACAGCAGGCAGACACAAGCAGGCAGATGCACACGTCTGCATTACGGCAGACAAACACATGCAGGCAGATACACACGTCTGCATTACAGCAGGCAGGCGCACGCAGGCAGACGCACACGTCTGCATTAAAGCAGGCAGGCGCACGCAGTCAGACACACAGTTATATTACATTAGACAGACACATGCAGGCAGACACACACGTCTGCATTTCAGCAGACAGACACAAGCAGGCAGACACACACTTCTGCATTACAGCAGGCAGACACAAGCGGGCAGACACACACGTCTGCATTACGGCAGACAAACACATGCAGGCAGACACACACGTCTGCATTTCAGCAGACAGACACAAGCAGGCAGACACACATGTCTGCATTACAGCAGGCAGACACAAGCAGGCAGATGCACACGTCTGCATTACGGCAGACAAACACATGCAGGCAGATACACACGTCTGCATTACAGCAGGCAGGCGCACGCAGGCAGACGCACACGTCTGCATTAAAGCAGGCAGGCGCACGCAGTCAGACACACAGTTATATTACATTAGACAGACACATGCAGGCAGACACACACGTCTGCATTTCAGCAGACAGACACAAGCAGGCAGACACACACTTCTGCATTACAGCAGGCAGACACAAGCGGGCAGACACACACGTCTGCATTACGGCAGACAAACACATGCAGGCAGACACACACGTCTGCATTTCAGCAGACAGACACAAGCAGGCAGACACACACGTCTGCATTACAGCAGGCAGACACAAGCAGGCAGACGCACACATCTGCATTACGGCAGACAAACACATGCAGGCAGATACACATGTCTGCATTACAGCAGGCAGGCGCACGCAGTCAGACACACAGTTATATTACAATAGACAGACACATGCAGGCAGACACACACGTCTGCATTTCAGCAGACAGACACAAGCAGGCAGACACACACCTCTGCATTACAGCAGGCAGACACACACCTCTGCATTACAGCAGTCACGTGCAGGCAGACACACATACCATATACCATATGAAGCCCTGAGACATGAGCTAGTTGCATCGGGGTTGAATCAGCAAGCTGGTGATGTCCTCTATGCCTCAGCTTCTCAGCCTTGGCTCTGTGTAGAAACAGCAATGAATGTCCTGCTGGTTCACAGTGAGTACTATGGTGATGAAAGTGACAGAAATGACATTCAGAAGAAGAAATGCTGTTACCATGGTGACATCATGGTACCAACACAATTGAACTTAGAGCCTGTTCTGTCCCTGCTGTGTCACCTAGGTGTCAAGCTGACGTCTTCACACAAAGAGATGCTGCCACAGTCAGCACAAGCCCCAGGGAGACGGAGAACTGCATCCAGAGCATCAGCCACAGATGGGAGATCATCGAGGGCAAAAATAAGGTGAGAGGAACCAAGAGCAGAGGCTGTGCCTGCAGGCACTGAGAGACCAGCCTGTCCTCCAATCAGACGTGGCTGGGGCAGCCAGAAAGCTGCAGGCAAGATGTTTATTGGTCTTCATATGCATTTGTAAATTTTCATTAATTTTAAGAAAAACTGTGTGTGTGTCTGTGTGTGTGTGCCTGTGTGTGTGTGTGTGTGTCTGCGTGTGTGTGTGCGCGCGTCTGCGTGTGTGTGTCTGTGTGTGTGTCTGCATGTGTGTGTGTCTGTGTGTGTGTCTGCATGTGTGTGTGTGTGCGCGTCTGCGTGTGTGTGTGTGTGTGCGCGTCTGCGTTTGTCTGCGTGTGTCTGTGTGTGTGTCTATGTGTGTGTCTGCATGTGTGTGTGTGTGTGTGTGTGTGTGCACGTCTGCGTTTGTCTGCGTGTGTCTGTGTGTGTGTCTATGTGTGTGTCTGCATGTGTGTGTGTGTGTGTGTGCACGTCTGCGTGTGTGTGTCTGCATGTGTGTGGGTCTGCATATGTCTGTGTGTGTCTGTGTGTGTCCTTCACAGACAGTCAGCGTCCTCACGGTGGCACATGCTCATGTCTCTGGCATCTTTCGCTGTGTTGCCTCCAACCCCATGGGCAGAGACTGGAGGGACATCCCCCTCTACGTCTCAGGTATGTCCTTCTGAGGTCAGCATCGCACTGGCACAGCACTGGCACATCATTTTGTAGAGACGCCTGCATTTGTGCTATTTCTCTGCAATAAACTGGAAGAATGCAGTACTGAAAAACAAGCAGAGCTTAAGCATTAATCACACAGTTAATCACAGCCATAGTGAATCACACAGGTATAACTGCACAGGCAGCTCAGGCTCCGATAGGTGCTGGTGATCTCCCATCCCCTAACCCACTCACTGTCGCATCATTCATCAGGCAGAATGAGATATTGCTGCCATCATGGAAATATTTGCTTTTAAAATCATTATTAATCAATAAAGAAGGTAAAACTGTCACAATATATGTAAAACTTGTGTCATATAATTGTTCTCTGTTGATTATGCCCTTACTGATTATCACGTTATTAACTGCTATAAAGTTTAAAAAACATTTATTAAAACTGAATTGCCTACAAATGTAATATACGGGGATGGACAAAGTAATGACAGCTCCTAACACATGGTTCATGTAAGACCGTGTTAATAGCAAGGAGGAGGGTTTGCAGAACAGCTTTACTCCTTAATGGACACACCCTTATTGGTGTGTAATGGGACGCTGGATAATTTTTTATTAAGAAAAGCCTCCAATTCTTCAGGTGATGGAGGATCTGGAACTTAACTTCACACCTGTGCATAGAAATAAAATATGGAAAGAGTATCTCCCGGAATTATGGGTATTCATAATAATGAGTATTCATACTTTACAACCAAGGTCAAAAAGACCATGGATTTAATGGAAGGGGATGTTCAAATCCAGGATAGTCAATATTAAGACAAAGGCCTGGATTAGTATCAGATGTCCTTCCTGCTAAGCAGTCATCACTAGTAAATGTAGTTTAAGTGTAAGCTGTGCATAAGCTGTAAGACGTGTCACTGAGCAAGTAGCTGTTTACATCCCGTAATCTCTCTCCGAGGCACCCAGCGTCCATGCTGTGTACAGATGCCAGTTTCTATGGGTACGAGGTGGGGGTGTTGCCGCTTGGCCGGAACTCAGCCTTATCGAAGCACTTCCCCGCGCCGTTGCTAATGCGCGTTATTTTCAGAGTCGTAGTGGTGTTCTGGAAAGATAAACATTATCTTCCATCAGGAAATCAGAGGCTGTTTCCACGGGAAGTTTCACATGACTAAAGTAAATAAAAACTGTTTTTACCATATTCTTCTTGTTACTCGAACCCACAATAGGCATTCAGCATTGCCATCAAAGGTTAAGAAAATGCAGGCTAACCTACACCATCAATGTAGGCTGCTCTATACGTTCAGAGCAGGCTGCTCTATACCCTCAGGGCAGGCTGCTCTATATGCTCAGTGCAGACTAACCTACATCCTCAACGCAAGCTGCTCTATACCCTCAGTGGAAGCCTATACCCTCAATGAAGATTAGCCTATATCCTTAATGCAGGCTGGTTTATACCATCAATGCAGGATAACCTACACCCCCAATGCAGGTTTAGAATAGTCTAAATCAGTGGTTCGCAAACTGTATGTATGGAAACCCCTCAAAAAAATTGGTTCAGTAGCCTCTTTAGATATGATCAAATTTGCAGGGTGGTGGGGGGAGGGGTTCTTTACTATAAATTTTGCTGCGCAAAGGGTACCCAGGATGAATTTAAATCCCTAATGATAACCTCTGCTAATAGATCGCTGGCGGTAACATTTCGGGTTGCTGACGACAAAATCCTCTCAATTATTTGTTCACCACAGTTTGAAAACCACTGGCCCAACCCCCCAGTGCAAGCTGGTCTTCACCCACCGGCTGAAGCACATCTCCTGTCATTTTTTAGACACCCCTGGTGGCTTCAGCGTCCATCAGGAAGAGGAGCCCAGGGAGGGAATGGACCTTCACCTCCTGTGTCGGGCCAGCAAGTACTTATACACGTCACTATCCTGGCGTCTGGCAACACCCCCTCCTGACACCTTGACCCCGCCTCCACCTGACACCCCAGTCAGACCCCCACCTGACACCTCGACCACACCTCTGCCTAACTACCTGGCCCTGTCCCTGGCTGATACCCAGGCCCCGCCCCCACCTGACACCTCGACCACACCTCTGCCTGACTACCTGGCCCTGTCCTTGGCTGATACCCAGGCCCCGCCCCCACCTGACACCCTAACCCCGCCCATCCCCCGAGGCAGCATGTCACTGCATCATGGGGTTTTCTCCAATACGCTGCAACTGACGCTGAGGAACCTGACGGTGTGGGACTCAAACATCTACAGCTGCCATATGCGGCATTGGCTGACGGGGGAGGAGGTCCGGCTAGACACCAGCGTGGAGGTTGTCCGTGAGTTTGTCACTTACCGAAATGCACAGAAACATGACTACAAGAACGTCTCACACAAATACAAAAAGGCTGCTCTTCCTGTAATTGTGAGGATGGCACACTGGTTAGCTGTATGGTCCCACAGTCCAGAACACCAATCAGGCACCATGGGGTCTGTTTCTCAACATTTACAATCTGGGCTGAACTTCTAAAAGCGTGTTCATACCCAACCCACGTGCATATCGCACACGGCAATATTTAGCTACACTCATAGACACCAGCCCCTACCCACAAACACACGTAGACACACACGTATACTCGGACACACACGCATACACACACAGGAGTTCTTGGGAACCGGGTTCTGTAACTTCCTGTGGCCCCTCCCACCCTGATCTGGTTCACATGGGAATAAGTGCTGGTCAGAAGGAAGAGGAAACAATGGGGCTTCCCTCCTTCACAGGTTCACACGTAAAGCAATAAACCAATGAGCTTCAGCCTCAGAATAATCAACCAATCACCTCACTGTCAAGACGAAGGAAAGGGACAATACTGAACCAATTGTAAGCTGTCAGGATTTAGGAAATGGACAATAATCAATTATGTCCGGGAGGAAGATATCCAAGACAATAACTGTCTCATGTTCATCCACTTTACTACGGTCCCATACAATGTGTGTGCTTCCTCACGTCGAGCACGACAGCCTGAGAGGCAGCAGCTTGTCCTGCGTATTTATGGTAACTGGACAAAGAGCCCTGAGCAGTAAGACGTCGGTCTCCTGCCGTTTCTCATACACACAATGGCGGCTCCATGCAAATGTGTCCACAGCCCTCCAGGCACCCGTGCTGCTGCAGAACCTCACTGATGGCACCGTCAACGTAGGCAGCTCCATAACCTTGACTTGCCCCGTCCGGGGAGTGCCACGCCCAGAAGTCACATGGGAGAAGGACCAGCGGAGGCTGCTCCTGGGGCCTGGTAAGAGAGCATGCACATGCTTGTGTCATATAAAATGTTATGTACAAAGATATCAGACTGATCCTGGTGCATTCTGGGTAACGTGGAGCAGGTGTTCTCCTCAACCCAACTCTACACATTGAACGAATCACAGTTGAGGATGAAGGCCTCTATACCTGCAGGGCTACCAATGAGAAAGGGTCTGTGGAAAGCTCAGCCTACCTCTGGGTTAACGGTAATGACGCCCTTCTTCCAGACATACGTACGTCCTCTTTCATCATCAGTTGCAACAGTACCGGGATGCTGCACTAAAATGCCTGCGATGCCAAAGCATTTGCACTTAGCAATAGCAGAATTATGAGAAAAAGAATCAAGTTACCAGTAAAAGCAACACCCATTAAAAATATGCCAAGAAACATACAGACTGCATGCACTTCATGTGTGGCTCACATACACTCACCAATAAAGCTGGTTCTTCCACTGATCTGCTGCATCAGCACCCCCAAGAGGCTGGTCAGCCCCTTGCATGTAGCAAGCTGAAGGAAGAATGTACAGTGGGGAGATGCAGAAACACCCCCTTCTATAATAGTAACAACCTGTCCCCATTTCACACCGAGATTAATATAATACAAACTACACTATAGAAAGTACAGTGACGTGTCATCACTTTAGGCTCCACTTAGGGTGTGTGGACCCAGCTGATACAGGACGTACTTCCTGTCTGCACACCATCCTCTTCCAGGAACATCCCGCAAGCAAAACACGTCAGAAAAATCTAATTTCTCTGAGTCATGTTGTGGGGAAGCGCTGATCACAGGTGGAGTTGCACTGTTGAGTTGAAAGGCCGGGAATCAGTGGCAGACACCGGAGGAGTTAGTGTTAGTGAGGGCCTTGTTAGGAAGGAAGCGTCTGCATCCAGCCAGTAAACTCCTCAGCTCCTCCTATTTACCAATAGAGGGAAAGATGACTGTTCCATACTGATCAGCCGTGAATGGGAAAGAGCATACTTACAAAAGTGAGCACAGCACCCCCAGTGGCCTGAAAGTGGAATTACAGCTGACTGCTGGGTGAGTAAATGCAATTTTACGTTCCCGCACAGATTCAGCTGAGGTCTCACCTGTAGAGATCATCACACTCACCTGTACCTGTGTGGTCGCCACACTCTTCTGGCTGTTCCTGACACTGTTCATTCGCAAGCTCAGAAAGGTGAGTGTTGTGTCCTCCTGGGGATGTACTGTATACAGCGAGCACACAGGAACACACACTGTATACAGCAAGCACACTGGGATACACACTGTACACAGCGAGTACACAGGGATATATGCTGTGCATAGCCAGTACACAGGGATACATACAGTACTGCATTCAGTGAGCATACAGGGATGCACACTGTGCACAGCGAATACAGAGACACATATACGCTACACAGTGAGTACCCAGGGATATACACTGTATGCAGTGAGTACACTGGGATATACACTGTATACAATGAGCATACAGGGACACACACTGTACACAGCTAAATGTTAGCGGGAGAACATTTTTAGCGGGAGAACATTTTATTAGCGGGAGAACATTTTAAACTGGATTTAAGGAAGCACTTCTTTACGCAGCGGGTAGTTAGAGTATGGAATACTC
>JAODKN010000079.1:21134349-21150069 GCA_026774425.1 Petrocephalus zakoni
CACACTGCACTCTCCCCGAGATGGAAGACAGTCCAGCTGTACCTCTAAGCCCGCAATCACACTGCGCTCTTCCCCAGATGGGACAGTCCAGCTGTACTTCTGAGCCCACAGTCACACTGCGCTCTCCCCGAGATGTGAGACAGTCCTGCTGTACTTCTGAGCCCACAGTCACACTGCGCTCTCCCCGAGATGTGAGACAGTCCTGCTGTACTTCTGAGCCCACAGTCACACTGCGCTCTCCCTGAGATGTGAGACAGTCCTGCTGTACCTCTGAGCCCACAGTCACACTGTGCTCTCCCCGAGATGGGAGACAGTCCAGCTGTACTTGTGAGTCCACAGTAATACTGCGCTCTTCCCTAGATGTGAGACAGTCCAGCTGTACTTGTGAGTCCACAGTCACACTGCACTCTCCCTGAGATGTGAGACAGTCCTGCTGTACCTCTGAGCCCACAGTCACACTGTGCTCTCCCCGAGATGGGAAACAGTCCAGCTGTACTTGTGAGTCCACAGTAATACTGCACTCTTCCCTAGATGGGAGACAGCCCAGCAGTACTTCTGAGCTTACAATCACACAGAATCCTACAGCTGACTTCAGCACAATCACATCACAATATTCATTTTTTTTCTTTATCTACGAAGCTTAAAAATATGTTTTTATTAAAACTCATTTCAAGGTTGTTGGTTAGAAATGCTATACAGCTATAATAAAGCAAACAGACACCCACACATAAACACACACCTGAGGTCACTTCTGCAGATCAGTATGTCCTTGTGGCCGGGATTTAGGATGGGAATAACGGGGCTTGGTGGAGTCTAGTGGCTTAGGGGTTGGGCTTGATGACTTCAAGGTGGAGTTTGAACCCTTAACAGGAGAACGTGAGCGCCCCCTGTTGTGCTGCCCAGAAGGAGACCGGCCTCTAGACCTTGAGTGCTGAGCTTCTCCGGATCGGATTGACTGAGTCTTTTGCTCCACCTGCTGTCTTTGAACCCCTGATTGTTCGCTATGTGGTGGCCTCAGGCTCCGGCCCGGCCTGCTGACAGTGCGAAGAGTGTTCAGCAAGAACCTCTTGTTAGCTCCACGGAGGGGACACCTCATCCTGGAGGGGGGGACAGGAAGAGCAAAAGATTGTAGTGTGTAGTAGTCACTGTATCAACAAAGCCCTTAAGTTACTAACAAGAATAACTTGTAAAACGTTCAATTTATCTGACTGTTATTGCTTACCTGATATTATCCAAAATGACCTGCTTATTTTGCTAACTGAATCAGCTGGATACTTTATTTGAAGTTAAACATTTAACTCAAAGGGGGGGGGGGGGGTTGCAGTAGGCACCCATCAGTCTCCGAAGAAGCGGTAGTCTCTCACCAGCCCGCAGGTCCCATAGTCTGGGCTCGCACTCTGCCTCTCCCAGCCTCCTGCAGAAGCTCCTCCACAGCCTGCCTACAGAGACACGATCACCAAATAAATACCACGAAACTCCCGTGTGCCTGCACCGATGCACATGTACCTGTTATCAGACACTATGCTGGTCGCGAGAAAGCTGCACAGATCAGTGACCATTTTAAATGTCAGGTGGCAAGTCCCCGCACACAGCGCAGTTAGATCACAATTGACGACGCCTGTTTATCTCCAACCAGGCTGCTCTGCAATGCGCCAAGAGACGTTTGCTGCCTCCTGCTCGGAGTCGGAGGGACGGGACGCTGCCCGCTTCAGCACACTGCTGGCCGGGGATTCATAGCAGCCCCCGCGTTATGCATTAAAATAAACACTAACCTTTCCAAGTCGCGTTCGTCTGCCATTTCCTTACATTCGCGTTTTTATTTTGACCTTTTCACAGCAAAGCCTACAGCTGCTCCCGAAATCTTCGAGCCTTAGGACCCCTCGGGCGTGTCGTTCATGAGCTGCCTGTGTCATTTACTTACACGTACATATGTTCTTGATGTCTTAGTGCAGCAGACTAACATACTAAGATTTGCAAAGAAGTGAAAAAAGTCGAACCCTAAATTAATCGCGATTTTCGCTAGGGTGCACGCACGACATTTTTAATCAGGCAGTTTGAAAGGCGCCGCCATGTGAGGGCACTTGTTTATCCCAGCCGGCTTTTGGGCGAACACCAGAGGAACAGCACAGAAAAGCCGCGCTAAGCGTGGAAATGTTCATCAGTAAGGCTGATTTAGTTCCACGGAAAAATTGACCCTACTGCGCGTGTTATTTACTGTAGATAGCCATCAGATTTTGTAATGTTTAAACAAATATAAGCTATATGTTACATGCAATTCACATGGGTGTTTAGTTTTCCCCATAAAACAAATGCCTGATAAAAGCTCGGTGCTTGTCTTGTTATCACATGTATGATGGTGATAAGACTCTAATAGACCAACCACAGCCCAATGCCATCAGGAGGGAGTGCAGAACCCAGCAGTGTCTCCCTGCCAGAGTGTATTTCAGGGTAGTGCTGTCACATTAAGGTTTAGAGGTGCATCTACCTCTCCCCCAGCCCACCCAAAAAAAGACAATGCATCAATGCAGCAGTGAGTTTTATTTTATATGTGCTTTATACAAAAAGCAACACCCCCATCACTCAGGGGCTGTGGGGTTGGGTTTGCCTGCCTCATCCAGGCTGGTGTCCTTCAAAAGTGTAGCCAGCTTGCTGGACTCCGACTGGCTACCTCGCTTGGGCCGGTAGCCACTGAGGCGGGAAGCCAGGGAGCGTCGGGGGCGGGGCTTCTTCTGCAGACAGGTTGAGGGTTTTACACCAGAGCAGCAACCAGACAGCCTGCCCAACCCATGATGAGAAACTTACCTGCAGTTTCTTCTCTGGCTCATGGACAACACCATGTCTCACCAAGCTTTGCTGGAGGGGATAATCACTGTATTACAGGCCAGCAATAGCTAACAAGAAGCATCCCTGCAAAGGGAGGGACCCCCACCTTCATGGCAAAGGTCTTTGTGCAGCCAGGGTAGGTGCAGGCGAATGGCCGCTGCTCCTCATGGAAGGAAAGGATGTGGCTCTGTAAGTTGAAGGCTGTGGTGTAGGTGCGCTCACAACCCCCTCGGGGGCAGCAGAACACCTCCCGCTCCTTCTGGTGGACACGCTGGTGCTGCCGCAGGACCCAAGAGTCCTTGAAGACCTTGCTGCAGCTGGGGCACTGATGCTGAGCTGGAGAGGGAAGAGTGTGAAGCAGGAGAGGGCTGTGCAGCAGAAGGGGACAGGCAGCCCTCAGTACCCCCACCCCACACACCTCGATGCTTCTCTCTTCTGTGCTTTTGATACTCGCTCCAGGTCTTTCCCAAGAAGCCACAGGCATCCTCAGAACAGGGGTAGCCTAGGAGAGACAAGATGGCCACTTGGGGTTGGTTAAGGTTGCTTCCCAGTGTGGTGCTGGATCAGCCCCAGTGGCGGGTAGGTTCTCACCTGCGTGCACCTTCTCATGCCGTTTGAGGCGGGTGGGGTTGGTGAAACGCCTTCCGCATCCCTCAGAAGTGCATCTAGAAGGGGGGGGGGGGGGGGGGAGAAAGTGTGAGGAACCAGCAAGCGAGAGCCAGATCCCACTGGAAGCAGGAGAAGAGCGACTCACTGGAACGGGGGCAGGTTGGTGTGCTCGTACTCATGGCTCTTCAGCTGCACGTTCTTCTTAAAGGCTTGTCCGCAGCCATCATGGCCACACTAGGGATTGAGATAGAAGATAGCGAGGAACCCAAGCCAGCAGAAAAGGCCATCTGCTTCAGGCATTTGGCCTCAATGGGCTTCTCAGAGTTGGGGAGACTTACCATGTAGGGCTTCTCCATATTGTGATGCTTGCGGCTCACATGCTTCTGCATGTTGGAGTTGGTGGTGAAGGCTTTGTGGCAGCCCTCCACAGTGCACCTGTGGGAGATGGAGGTGAGGTGGGCAGGCAGGAGGGCAGGCAGAGCAGAGGAGGAACAGAGCAGGCTCACCTGAAGGGCCTCTCCCCACTGTGGCTCAGTATGTGTCTGCTCAAGTGGCTCCTTGTGCAGAAGCTCTTGTCACAACCCTCAGTCTCGCACACAAATGGTTTCTGTCATAACGAGGCGCGATACAAGCAGCCGATGAAAACAGATGCGGCAGTAAGACTGCATCATGCAGCCGGAGACTTTACATGCGGTACCTACAAATTCATATGTATGATGTATAATGTATAATGAATGACCTGGCCAGCTCCCCACATTACATGCGGACACTTGGCACCTATACTGCAGACAATCTCGACTCACCACGCCCGTGTGTTTGCACAGATGCGCCTTCAGTTTCCATGACTTGTTGTACGACGCCCCACAGTCCGGGAACGAGCAAATGTATGTTTTTCCGGGTTCCTGTAATTTTTCACCCATCGCAAAAATCGAAAATGGGAGAACAAACGACTGCTGCGCGCTGCACACCGCCGGGACCTCCATGCTTTCCACCATGTGACTCTGCTATATTCCCACTGGGTGATACTACCTTCCGGCGGCGGCATGGCACACAGCAAACGGCACAAATATCAAGGCAGGGCAATCCTGGCCAACGCATTAATCTGTCAACAAACTGAATGTGTGCAGCGTAATTTGTGAACTGAAATACAACGCTGTGTATTCCCACACCATCTGTAGTTTAGTGCCCTCTCCCCCTGCGAGCGCAGATTGGAGGCGCCCAGATCCGCGCATGCGCAGCTCTCCAAGCGGACAGCAGCGGCACAGCCGCGTGCGCCACCTTCCAGCGAGCATTTATGGGAAACGGTGCTAGCAGTACGGCGAGTCAGCTAGGGCCCAGAAAGAACGTTATTTCTTTGCAGATCTTTTAAATATACGTATTCTAATACTCTTATGAATTTGGGTTACGCCACCTTTCCCTTCCTGCTTTGTTTGGGTCTAGAGTCCTCTCTCAGTCACGGTTTTCCCGTCAGCCTCCGTATTTATGAAATTTGACGGGAACATAAAAGCAAAAAGTACAGCTATTTTAAGAGTGGTTAAGTTGTGAAATAGCATCAAGTCTGTCTGTGAGGTAACAAGTGTAGCTTAATATTAAATAGCTGATTACCAGTTAGAGCAACAGAAGATTTTGAGACAAATCAGCTGTAGCGAGAGCAGGTGACCCAGTAAGGATCAGACTGCAGAAGCAACAAAACATTCAAGCAGACATGAGATCTGTCAGCCACGTTTTTTTTTTCTTTTTCCTGGGAGGTAGCTTGTTCGGGGGACCACCAGTGTGGTAATCACCCAGTCTGCCCCCACAAACACCTCACCCCAATACTGAGGTCAGAGAGGAGAGCAGGAAGAGAGGCTTCGGATGAGTAGATAAGGTCCAACAGTGGCGTATGAGTTCTTTAATCAGCTCCATTTGACACCCAGAGATTTGGCCCATCAGTCAGCAGCCACCTCCATGGCCGTATTGACCGTGGCGATTACACATTAACCTTTTAGCCAGAGCGCACCCAAGCACAGGGTAAACATAGCACGGCCGCTGACCTGCAAACAACAGCCAGCCTTGTCTCTGCACCCACAGGCTCTCACCTGCCGTGTAGATCAGTAACTCCTCTGAGCTCCCAAGCGCTTCCAGGACACAGGACTCCAGCTGTCTGTCCGCCAGCCGCCACAAATCTCAGAGTTATTGGCAGGGGACGCCGGGTGCCCCGGATACCAGCGTTAAAGATTGCCATGCCGAGGCTTCCGATTGAGCTGTGGAGTGTCACAATTACTCATTTTGTACAGAAATGCTATTTTTGTAGTATTTTAAAATTGTGTTGTGTAGCCTGTAATTTTCATCAGCATGTGAAACCTGTAACAACTGTGTACATGGATGCATCAGCACACAAGATGGGAGAGGAACACAGCCAGGCTGTGCACAGAAGCTACTGTGTGGTCCAGCTTATTGAGAGGCTGGGAAACACAGGCTGTACCCAGGATCAAACCCCATGACTGTATTTAAATCGTATTGTCCAGCATCAGAACACCGCCCCCCCCCCCACACACAATTCCTGAGGTTGTGCATTTTTTACGGCAAAATTGAGCAGTCTGCCCTCCCGTGCCTCAAACAGCCAGCAATGGTATATTTTGCACTGTAAACTGGGAATAAATGTGCGTATTAAGTTTTGGCCAGACAGTAAGGCAAAGCTGGCCGTTGCCATGAATGCCTGTTCTGTGTACACACATCAGAAACAGTTCTCACATCTCCTGTCAATCCCATCCCACCATAGCACCCTGCTTTCATACATGCCCCCCCCCCTCCTCCTCCAGAAAGCATGGACATCATGTACTGGAAGGCAACATTTTAAGACTGCAGGGAGAATCCGGCCTGTCACCCCCATCCCTGGCACACAGCAGCATTGGGCCTACATACATCACACTAATCTTACTAGAAGTGTGTCTGTGTGGATAACAAGCAAAGAAAATATGGTAACCACTGCCCTCAAGTGGCTGTTACTTATAACTGCAAAGATCAATCACCCCATTTACCACCTCAGACTAAAGTTACCACAGAGCAGGTATTTGTAAGATTTCCACCATGCATTTATAAAAATTTGAAAATCATTTCAACAGGTCATGTGAAATCTACCTCGGGGAATCCCTGATCAGGGAAAATAGGGGTTGCCAGTCTGTGGCCCTGATCTTGGGGTTGTGGGCAGACGGGTTGAGGAAGCCATGCCATAAGAGCAATTGCACCACCATACATCTCTTAGTGTGAGGTTTTGTAATTATACAGAAACCCCCAATAATCCCCTGGAACAGCTGATCGCATCCATGCAGGCTTACAGATCCCCAGAGCAGCATGGGGCCTTAAGATCCGGGCTTGAGTCTCCCTTCCCTGCACTTTGTGTTTCAGGCACCCACTTTTTTCTGCAGCCAGAACCTGAAATGGGTATGTTGGGGCAGGCAGGTGGTTAAGGACGCAACCGTGTAGTTGAAAGATTGCCGGTTCGAGTCCCCGACCCGCAAGTACCGCTGAGGTACCCTGAGCAAGGTACCGTCCCCAAGCACTGCTCCCCGGGTGCTCACATAGCTGCCCCGTGCTGTGTCACGATGTCACATGGGTTAAATGCAGAGGACATTTCGTTGTTGCGTGCTGTGGTGCGTCAACAATGACGATTAATCACCTTCACGTCACTTAAAGAGAACAAAACCAGGCAGAGACTGACAGACGGGCAAATGCACAGAAGCTGCTTTATTGCTCATATTCAAGCCATGAACTCATAGGGAATCGGCTCCAGCAGCTGTGGCTGGTTTTTCTTGGTGCTGACAAAATGGGCGGGACGAGGTGCTGCCGGCTGGAAGAAAAAACACCAATCAGGCCTCACGGAGCCACAGACCCACCAACCAAGGCGGAGGGCGACACCGGTTGGCATGGCGATGGGCGCGCACTGCTCACCTGGCGCTTAAGCTCCACCCAGGTGCCGGCCTGCTTGGCCTCTACCTTCTTCTTCTCGTTTTCCTTGACACGCTGCAAGAAGCTGTCTCTGCTCTTCGAGTGCTTGATGTGCTCGATGCGCACATTGATCCTCTTTGCCAGGATCTTACCCCTGCACACCAGGAGGGGGGGGGGGTTCACATCACACAGGAACACTGAAGTGACCCCATACAAACACCCGAACGATGCTGTGCCCTCTGACAGGGAGGTCAGACTCAGAGTGCGTCCGCCTGCTTGCTGGACGGAGGACGGTTACTGTTCCCGCCTGAATGGCCGGCAGGGGCATGGGCTGCCCCCGCAGCAAAGTGAAGGCGGGTCCTCCACACACACTCTATACTTACTTGACCTGCTTGTTGACAATGATGCCAACGGCATGTTGGGTGACATTGTACACTCGGCCCGTTTTGCCGTGGTAGCACTTGTGAGGCATGCCCTTCTGGATGGTCCCGGTGCCCTGAAAGAGAGGGAACATCAGTGGATATGCAGACAACAGGACGGTGCAGAGAGGGCCAGCTCGGGGTGCAAGCTGCTTTCAGTGCCGGTGAAGTCTCTTCATTCCACTGTTATGGAGATCGTTGGAGATGGTCATCACAAAGCAGCATAAGCTTGCACACGCCCAGGACAGACACCAACCTTGATGTCGACAATGTCACCTTTCTTGAAGATGCGCATGTAGGTGGACAGTGGGATGGGGCCTGGGGAAGAGCAGAGGGCCCGTGAAGCACAGCGCACATCACATAAAAGCAGAAAGGGGATGAGAAATACGGGGCCCCCGCGCACTCACCATGCTTCCTGAAGGGCCGCGCGAACATGTACCTTGTGCCCCTCCTCTTGCCTCTGGTGTTCGTCATGGTGTCTGTTCAGTGCAAGAACCATTTTAGAAGGCCGTAATTAGGAGAGAAGCGTTTAATCGGCAGACCACCGTCCAAACGCGCATGTCACTAATGAGCTCCCCACCACCATGAACCCAAAAGGAAACTAATTCACTTTTTCACCTAATAAACATCTGCGATATTTGCAGTCACTTCACCTGACATACAATCCATGTCCATGGGCTTCTCGCCGAGACATATTCCTGGGTTTTTAACGCTTAGACAAGGGCTCGCTTTCCTATTCAGTACAAAGGCACCAGCCAGAGCCTGGGAAGTCTCACGCCTTAATTCCTCCTCGGGCAGCCGCAAACCGGAGCTACCTGCACGCCATTCACAGCTAGCTAACCACTCGGTACGGAACCCCCACAGCCTTGGTAAATAACGATAATAAAATAGCATATGTCAATTTAGCAAAGCCAGTGTTGTGGGTAGTAATTAGAGTGAACCGCCTAAGACTCCGGACCCGAACCGCCGGGTTTAGCACCAGCGATGCGGCCCACATGGCGGACACGCCGCAGCCGGATCCCCGCCACGGCCCTAATATAAGCGGCTACGACCGCGTCTATCCAAAACCCTAAACTTAATCTATTTTTTTAATCAAACAAACGCAAAACCAAGCAGAGTTAAAGCATATCAAACAGTTTTATATTTAAAAATGCAGAGAGCTCATCTCACCTAGTCTACCACAAGATGGCCGATGCAACGAAAAGGAAGATGAAAGGACCCCGACTCCTCCTTCAACAGGAACAGTTAGGCGGCCTGTCAGCCGCCTGATGAAAAAAAAAGGCAAGGACCCCGGACTCCCCCTTTCAAAGACGGGAGTTAGGTATACTGTCAGGCGCCTGACCGAACGATAGCAAAGACCCCGGACTCTTAACAGAACGCGACAAGAGCAGAAAGGTTTGCTCTCATATTGCGTGATTATCATATTAAAAAGGCCCTCGTTCTACTGTCTCTAATTCGCATTGCATTGGACAGAGAGTACATATGTTAATCAAAATGAAGAAAAACATTCACTGAACCAGAATGTGCTGCCTTCGGCCCCGGCGACGTGTCGTTTATGGCTGCACATATAAAGTTTCCCGGAGGGATATTCATTCATACATCGGCAATGGAGCAAACATTGCACAGGTTCAAACATAAGGTGCAGAAACTCAAAACGAAGTACAAAAATAATGCAATATCATGCACGGATGAATAAATTTAATAAATGGGGAAACGAGGTGTATGTGCAGTGTTGTCACACCCAGTGTATAAGTGCGCTGTGTGTCACATCCACTATGCCCTTATACAGCTGTGTGTTACACACACACTGTGTCAGTGCCCCATATGCAGCTATGTGTCACACCTCTGTATTAGTACACTATGTACAGCTGTGTCACACCCACTGTGTCAGTGCCTCGTATGCAGCTGTGTCACACCTACTGTGTCAGTACCCCTCATACAGTTGTGTGTCACGTCCACTGTCAGCACTCCACATACAGCT
Source organism: Petrocephalus zakoni (assembly GCA_026774425.1). NCBI lineage: Eukaryota > Metazoa > Chordata > Actinopteri > Osteoglossiformes > Mormyridae > Petrocephalus > Petrocephalus zakoni. The sequence goes on from JAODKN010000079.1 coordinate 21,144,109, forward strand.
GTGTCAGACACACTTGTGTCAGTTTCTCGTATGCAGCTGTGTGTCACACCCACTGTCAGCACTCCGCATACAGCTGTGTCACACACACTGTGTCAGTGCCCAATATGCAGCTATGTGTCACGCCTACTGTGTCAGTACCCTATGTACAGCTGTGTCACACCCACTGTCAGCACTCCCCATACAGCTGTGTCACACACACTGTGTCAGTGCCTCATATGCAGCTGTGTCACACCTACTGTGTCAGTACCCCTCATACAGCTGTGTGTCACACCTACTGTCAGCACTCCACATACAGCTGTGTCACACACACTGTGTCAGTGCCCAATATGCAGCTATGTGTCACGCCTACTGTGTCAGTACCCTATGTACAGCTGTGTCACACCCACTGTCAGCACTCCCCATACAGCTGTGTCACACACACTGTGTCAGTGCCTCATATGCAGCTGTGTCACACCTACTGTGTCAGTACCCCTCATACAGCTGTGTGTCACACCTACTGTCAGCACTCCACATACAGCTGTGTCACACACACTTGTGTCAGTACCCCATATGCAGCTGTGTGTCACATCCACTATGCCCTTATACAGCTGTGTGTTACACACACACTGTGTCAGTGCCCCATATGCAGCTATGTGTCACACCTACTGTGTCAGTACCCTATGTATAACTGTGTCACACCCACTGTGTCAGTGCCTCGTATGCAGCTGTGTGTCACACCTACTGTCAGCACTCCACATACAGCTGTGTCACACACACTTGTGTCAGTGCCTCGTATGCAGCTGTGTGTCACACCCACTGTCAGCACTCCGCATACAGCTGTGTCACACACACTGTGTCAGTGCCCAATATGCAGCTATGTGTCACACCTACTGTGTCAGTACCCTATGTACAGCTGTGTCACACCCACTGTCAGCACTCCACATACAGCTGTGTCACACACACTGTGTCAGTGCCTCGTATGCAGCTGTGTGTCACACCCAGTATGTCAGCACTTTGCATATACTGTAGCTGTGTGTCACACCCACTGTGTCAGTACCCCACATATGGCTGTGTCACACCCACTGCGTCAGTACCCCATATACCACCGTGTGTCACACCCTCTGTGTCAGCACCCCATATACCACCGTGTGTCACACCAACTGTGTCAGGACCCCATATATCTCCGTGTGTCACACCCACTGTGTCTGTACCCCAGATACGGCTGTAGCACACCCACTGTGTCAGTACCCCACATATGGCTGTGGCACACCCAATGTGTCAGTACCCCATATACTGCCGTGTGTCATACCCACTGTGTCAGTACCCCACATATGGCTTTGGCACACCAACTGTGTCAGTACCCCTTGTACAGCTGTGTGTCACACACACTGTGCCAGTGCCCCATCTGCAGCTGTGTTTCATACCTACTGTGTCAGTACCCTATGTACAGCTGTGTGTCATACCCACTGTGTCAGTGCCTCATATGCAGCTGTGTGTCACACCCACTGTCAGCACTCCGCATACAGCTGTGTCACACACACTGTGTCAGTGCCCCATATGCAGCTATGTGTCACACCTACTGTGTCAGTACCCTATGAACAGCTGTGTCACACCCACTGTGTCAGTACCACACATACCGCCGTGTGTCACACCCTCTGTGAAAGTACCCCATATATGGCTATGTCACACCCTCTGTGTCAGCACCCCATACACTGCTGTGTGTCACACCCACTGTATCAGTACCCCATATACCGCCGTGTGTCACACCCTCTGTGTCAGTACCCCATATACCGCCATGTGTCACACTCACTGTGTCAGTACCCCATATACCGCCGTGTGTCACACCCACTGTGCCAGTACCCCACATATGGCTGTGTCACACCCACTGTGTCAGTACCGCACATACCGCCATGTGTCACACCCTCTGTGAAAGTACCCCATATATGGCTGTGTCACACCCACTGTGTCAGTACCCCATATACCACCGTGTGTCACACCCACTGTATCAGTATCCCTTGTACAGCTGTGTGTCACACCCACTGTGTCAGTGCCTCATATGCAGCTGTGTGTTACACCTACTGTTTCAGTACCCTTCATACAGCTGTGTGTTACACCCACTGTCAGCACTCCGCATACAGCTGTGTCACACACACCATGTCAGTGCCCAATATGCAGCTGTGTCACACCTACTGTGTCAGTACCATATGTACAGCTGTGTCACACCCACTGTGTCAGTGCCTCATATGCAGATGTGTCACACCCAGTATGTCAGTACTTCGCCTATACTGTAGCTGTGTGTCACACCCACTGTGTCAGTACCCCACATACGGCTGTGGCACACCCATAGTGTCAGTACCTCATATGCCGCCGTGTGGCACACCCACTGTGTCAGTACCCCACAAACTACAGTGGCACACCGACTGTGTTAGTACCCCATATACCACTGTGTGTCACACCCATAGTGTCAGTACCTCATATCCCGCCGTGTGTCACACTCACTGTGTCAGTACCCCATATACCGCCGTGTGTCACACCCATTATGTTAGTACCCCATATACGGCTGTGGCACATCGCACACCATTAATAATCTGTGACACACATTTACTGACACAGATACACCAGCAGGTACAGAAACCCACAGACACACATACAGGCATCAATTGTCCAAAGGGAGCGGGCGATCGGTTTATTCCGACCTCAAGATCACCCTTCCCTCCCCATCAGTGTGTCTGAGCAAAGCGTCACCGCGCTGGGGTGGACGCGGGCTTGCGAGGGGCTTCCGCCTTTCAGTTTGCGGTGTCTCGGTCACCCCCACCCTCCGCAGCTTGCACAGTCGCAGTCGGTGGGGCTGCGCACGTATCGGACACATACCGTGTCCTGCTTTCTGCGCACAAAGGACTCCCCGCCCGCCGGTGGCAGACTCCTCCACGGCTCTGCGCTCCCACCTGAACCGCCGCCCTGCCTGACATGGAAGAAGTACCAGCTCCTGTAGGCATTTAGAGCCGGCGCCTCGCCGTTGACAGCCAAGGTACGTTGCAGTATGAATGACAAACAGTCGGGGCTCTTAATGTAAACCGCTGGAGGCCAAGTTCATGCTATAGATGCCGCTGAAATGGACGCACGGAGCCGAAATGGCCGGTGTCCGCTGCATGATGTGCAGCATCCAGAGATGCAGGGGAGGAGGATGCTGCGGGAAAGTTGCCGATAAAACGCTCCAGAGCCTCTTTGTCTACGGCAGCCTTGGACAATGTCTTTGTTAAGAGATATTTGATATAATCCTTATTTCTGGTTGTTGTATCTGCTTATATTTTCGCTGAATACGGTTTCATTGCGGAGAAATTTCATTAGAGGCTTCATATTTAAAGGACATATCGCTGAACCGAGCATGGATACCAGACGCTGAACATTATGTATACTTTATTATCACGTATGTAATTTACGGCGAGCTGAATGAATATTAGGCTATAAGCGTGTGAGCGTCTTTCTGCACATTTATGTGCACGACGAGTGCGCACTGTACGAATGCGCGTATTCATGTGCTTGGGTTGCCCTAGCAGACATACATGTTGACTGTATATTTATTCAGTATATCGTCACTCAGCCGTTAACACGACTATTGCAGAGAGAGGATGTGCCTGTTACGTGTGATTCCTGATCAGCTGTTACTGCTGTTAATGCAGGCTGGCTGGAGGCGTGCGGCGGGCATCCAGCGGCCGGCTATAGGAAGCGTGTGCCTTGCGTGGCAGTTTACCGCCCCCACTAGTCGAGTCCGTATGTCATGTTCACCACGCAGGAAACATCGGCGAAAAGTGTGTAAGCACACATGGACATCACATTTAGTGCACGACCCGGAGGATGTGGGCCAATAGCAGGACGATTAATTTTGTTGTCATCTGTCTTGCCTAAACAGTTAGAATAATTTGGCAGCTATTAAGGAGCCGTTTTTAAAGGCTCTGTGCTGTTCTTTAGTCTGTTGAGGTCATTGTCATCTAGCCATTTAGAGGAAGAATGTGTGAGATGTAGCCTGTTGGCAGTAAGTGTGCAGCGTCCCAATTCACTGCTGCTTATTCTGGGCATAAGCGGTCGCTCCCTGGCAGCTCCATCCATGTATCCATCCCTTCCTCATCCCTCCCTCCACCCATCCATGCATCCTTACAGCCATCCCTCCATCCTTGCAATCTGCCAAGCATCCCCATGCCTCTAGCTGCTGATCAATAACGGTGCGCCGCCTGCTTCTTGCAGACGGGGGGCACTATGAGTGAGCCGGTGCCGGTCACCCCGAGCTGGACGGCCCCTGACCCCACATGGGCCGGCGAGGGGACGGCGACTGGGAACGTCACCGTGGCAACGGTGCCCACGGCAACACCGGCGGTGCACGACGTGGCTGTGCCGGTGAACCCCTGGGATGTGGTGCTGTGCATCTCTGGCACGCTGATCGCCTGTGAGAATGCCGTGGTGGTGCTGGTGATCTGGCAGAACCCGGGTCTACGAGCGCCCATGTTCCTGCTTATCGGCAGCCTGGCGCTGGCAGACCTGCTCGCTGGCCTGGGCCTGGTGCTGCACTTTGTCTTTGCCTACCTGCTGCGGTCGGACCCAGCGCAGCTGCTGACCGTGGGGCTGGTGGTGGCCTCCTTCTCCGCTTCCATCTTCAGCCTGCTGGCCATCACCATCGACCGCTACCTGTCACTCTACTACGCGCTGACCTACAACTCGGAGCGTACCGTTACCTTCACGCACGTCATGCTGCTGCTGCTGTGGGCCGTGTCTCTGGGCCTGGGCCTGCTGCCCGTCACTGGTGTCAACTGCCTGGCAGAGGAAGCTAGCTGCAGCGTGGTACGGCCACTCACCAAGAACAACGTGGCTGTGCTCAGCGTCTCCTTCCTGCTGCTCTTTGGCCTCATGCTACAGCTGTACGTACAGATTTGCAAGATCGTCATGCACCACGCCCACCAGATCGCGTTGCAGCACCACCTGCTGGCAGCCACGCCTCACTACGTCACCACGCGCAAGGGTGTGTCTACGTTGGCACTCATCCTGGGCACCTTCGCAGCCTGCTGGATGCCCTTCACTGTTTATGCGCTGGTGGCCGACTACACATACCCACCGCTGTACACCTACGCCACGCTGGTGCCTGCCACCTACAACTCTGTCATCAACCCGCTCATCTATGCCTTTCGCAATCAGGAGATCCAGAAGGCCGTGTGGCTGGCATGCTGTGGCTGCGTGCCTCCCAGCGTGCAGCGGGCACGCACCCCCAGCGACGTGTGACGCCTTGGAGGCCAGGGGGTGGGCCTGGTAGATATGGTGTATATACTCACAGATTTAGGCTCTTACCCTAGGGGGGGTTGATATCGTGTACATACTCGCAGGTTTAGGCTTCAGCGTCGTTTGCTTTCGTGAGGCTTTGACTGTTTATCACGTGTCTCTGGAATGTGTGGCAGAGCGGGGTGGGAGTCCCTGTACCCAGAATGCTGAGTGGTTGTGGGCAGGAGTCCCAGTACCCAGAATGCTGAGTGGTTGTGGGCAGGAGTCCCTGTACACAGAATGCTGAGGGGCAGTGGGTGAAAATCCCTGTACCTAAATTGACAAGGGACAGCGAACAGGTATCACTGTATCCAGAATGCCAAGGGCACAGGGCAGAAATCCTTGTACCCAGAATGCCGAGGGCAGTGGGCCAGGTTGGGAAGCACAGACCTAGAGTCAGTATGTTTGCTGAGGTGGTGCAGTCATCCAATCCCATGCTGCTGCTATACTGAATGTGCACAGAAAGCAAAGGACCCACCCCCCTCTCAGGGCCACCCTTGGTCCGTGCCCCTCCCTGGATGTGACCCGCCCCCCTCTCAGGGCCACACTCGGTCCGTGCCCCTCCCTGGATGAGACCCGCTCCCCTCTCAGGGCCACCCTCGGTCCGTGCCCCTCCCTGGATGTGACCCGCCCCCCTCTCAGGGCCACACTCGGTCCGTGCCCCTCCCTGGATGAGAC
>JAODKN010000079.1:21163340-21184181 GCA_026774425.1 Petrocephalus zakoni
CAGGGCCCCTCACCCAAACCACAGAACCCACACACACCAGACACAGGGTCCCCTCACCCAAACTACAGAACCCACACACGCCAGACACAGGGTCCCCTCACCCAAACTACAGAACCCACACACGCCAGACACAGGGCCCCTCACCCAAACCACAGAACCCACACACGCCAGACACAGGGCCCCTCACCCAAACCACAGAACCCACACACACCAGACACAGGGTCCCCTCACCCAAACTACAGAACCCACACGCCAGTCACAGGGTCCCTCACCCAAACCATAGAACCCACACACGCCAGGCTCAGGGTCCCTCACCCAAACTATAGAACCCACACACGCCAGTCTCAAGACCCCTCTCAAACCACAAAACCCACATACGCCAATCACAGGGCCCCTCACACACAGAGACCCCCAAAAGAAGCACAGACCCTACAAGCAGCCATACAAACTATCCACGCACCCACTACCAGCTGGTCACTCACCAATGGCTTTGGTGTAGTGCCTGGCCCCAAGCAGCAGCTCGGGGGCTCGATACCAGAATGTAACCACCACAGGGTCCAGGTCCGCTAAAGGCTTCAATGGTGAGTTAAAGAGGCGGGCAAAGCCCATGTCCGCTGTGGGGGGCGGCAAGGGGGGAGAGAAAGTCAGCTCTGGATTCAGGTACAGCAGGGAAACACCTGTAATACTACACTCAGAGTACGACAGACAGAGGAAGTAAGGATGTGTTCGTACACGTGACCTTTAACCCCACGTCCCTGCACGCTGTCCCCGGAGGACGTACCAATCTTGACGCGTCCCCTTTCTGGGCCCTCACCCATCACCAAAATGTTAGCAGGTTTCTACGAAGACACAAAGGGTTTCGCACTTTTTTTTTTTTATACACAGAAATAACTCAGGCAAACAAACTCTGAGGAAATACATGTGTGCTGCGGCCAGTGAAGGCCCTCTGCTGGCTGGCAGAGGAAACCCACGCATTTAGCACCATAATCCCCACCCACACGTCCCAGCCCGCCCCACTCACCAAGTCCCGGTGCAGCACCCAGTTGGCGTGCAGGTAGTGGATGCCGTCCAGGATCTGGTAGAGCAGCGACTTCACCATCCCGCGCGGCAGCTGCAGGGGCTTCTTGTTGGCTTTGGAGGCTCTGTGGAACTTGATGATGTGCTGAAAAGGAGAGATTCAGGAAGACTGTGTCACTGTAGGGGTGTGGAGGGGGTGTCCGGCCAGGCAACGCACAGGGCTCCACTCTCACCCAGAGGTCATGCTCAGCATAGTCGAAGAGCAGCCAGACCTTGCGGTCTGCGTGCGACAGAAAGACCTTCTGCAGGGAGATGACATTCGGGTGCTTGAGCTCCCGCAGCAGCTGAAAGGTGAACAAAATCACACCGAATAACCAAAGAATATACACAGCTGACACAGACACAGTGACACAGACACAGTGACACAGACACAGACATAAACAGTGACATAAAGACTGACACAGACAAACAATGACAAAGAGTGACACAGACATACGCAGTGACACAGAACAGACACACAAACACATAGAGAGACAGACACACAGCTGCACACACAAACACAGAGACATGCAGAAACAGGGACAGACACACACTGACAGACACCAAGTCCAACATACAGACATTCAGAGACAGACAGACAGAGAGAGACACACACACACACACCCAGACATACACAAAGTACAGAGAGACAGGCCTGTAGCACTCACCGCAATCTCCCGGCAGGCGGACATGGAGATGCCGGTTCCCTCGATCTGCTTCAGGGCGTACTCTTTGTCGTCTTTCCTGTGCAGATGCGGGGTGATCAGACACAGATGCGAGCAAGCTGCACAGCCACAGGCCACAAACTCCACGTTCCTGTGTGTGTCACTAGAAAGCCAACCACCACCACCCCCCCCCGTGTGTGTGTCACAGTAAAACGTGGCCCTATCTGCAAGTCACATGACAGGCTTGCTCAAAGCTGATTAAATCTGCAGATGTTCTCAGCTCTGACAATGTAGGTCACTTACGAACACACATTGACTGAGCTCAGATACACAGCACACATTGTAAATACAGAGATCACTGCAAGGTTCCAAAATGCACAATTTCAGAATGAGAAGCGGCAGCATTTTAAACTGGACAGGCCAATCGCCAGGTCATAGAAGACAGGACTCCCAGCAAACAAACATCATATTAGACAGCCTGCATCACAATAGAAGAACCCGAGTGTGTGCTGATATCAGAGAGCTTAAGGCTCAACATAAGATGCATGCTGGAGATGTGCCTAAATGCAGCCACCATGGCCAACCAATACAGACAGTCACTTAAACCTAAATCTAATATATATTTTTTTAGATTAGTAATCATGTCAGTAATCAAAAATGACCTTGTGAACGCAAAAAAACATTACATTAAATAGAATTTCAATTTCTTGTGTGTAAATCAAACACCATTTAGACATTTCATACTTTATCAGAGCACGGTGAAGGACAGGAGCATACCCTACTCTTTTTTAACTTCACAAAAACTGCAGAATGCATTGAACAATCGCACCAAATGTTTACCAATGACACAAATACCCAGCTGAGAGAGACCCCAGAAATCATCAGCATTTGCTGGTCAGAGTATGAAAGCTGCCTGCATCTTGATTTTCAATCTTAACAACAAACAGCAAAATCCCTCCAATGTGCACGTCCCGAAATAACATTCAGCAATCTGCTGAATCTGCTCCGCCTGCCACCAGCCCGACCTGCGCCGAGGCCCCCCGCACCGCATCTAAGCGTGTGCCCGGGTGCCGAAGTGTGACAGAGGCCGCCAGTAACACCCAACAGGCCGATCCCAGACCGCACGGACCCGGCGAGACCCGAACCGGCAGCGGTGTCTCCGTGGAGGACACGTCGGGCGGGGGGGGGGGGGTAGCTCTGCGACGGCGAGGCCAGCTGCAGCCCCGAGAGGAGGGCTCACCGGGGGCCGTGGACAAGGCGCAGAGGCGCAGGCCGCGGCTCGGTGCCGCGGAGCAGCCCGGGCGCGCCTGCCTGCCCTTAGCGCGGAGCCGGGGCCTGGGGGAGCCGGCGGGGCCGCGTCGCACTCACCCGTCTTTCCGCTTCGCTTTGTACACATGGCCGTAGGTCCCTCGCCCCACTTTACAGCCCTCGTACTCGAACAGGTCCTCGACGCGCTCCCGCTCGCCGGTCAGCTTCACTTTGAAGTCATAGTCCATCTTGGCGGCTCCGTCCCTCGGCCGCCGCTGGCCCTCCGTTCGCCTTCGGCCTCGGACGCCGCCTCTCGCTTTTATGTTTAAAGCGCCGCTCGGGGGGGGGGGGCACCAGTCGCACTGGCCGGATCCGTATTCAGCGCTGCCGTCCCCGCGTCGCTTCCAGCTCTGCCGGCGCAGCTCGGACACGCAGGAGGAGCGCAGGCCGCTTGCCGGTGCTGGGGGAGCCGGCGCTGCTCGCTATCTGCCCCTCGCAGGTATTATTCTGGCGCTGCGCCTCTGCCGGTATCTCACTCGGGAGAGCAGCGCGTCGGCAGACGGCAGCGTCGCAAAGTGCCGCAAAGCATCGCCCAGCGTCGGAACGCAGGAAGCGCCGATTGACGGCCATCTCGCTGCACCACGTGGATTTGTACAACAGAATAAAATGTCATATATATGCACATATATATCTGTGTGTTTAACAAAAACATATATTTATGCTGAGCTTTCCTATACATTTATGTGTATATTTGGGGCGTATAAATATTGCCGAAAATTAAGAAGTGAAACAAAAAGAAATTTATAGAATTTTCGAAACATTAGGTTTTTGGTACGAATGATTGAAACTGTTCATTTCTGTATTTGTTTTTTAAATGTGTTTGTGTAATAAAAAAAGGCGTAGCGCTTTTTTAAAAATCCTTTTTATGATGCGACTGTGTCAGCACCATGGACAGTACAAGCGGGCTAAACACGGATAAACCACTTAACCGATTATCAGTTATATTTAACTTTATGCGTAGTTGAAAAAAAACACAATGCCGATGTGTTGGGACTGAACATCATCCACAGGGAACATTCTCTGACTTCTATGCCAAATGTCTATGACGTCTATATACGGCTTATACGGTTATATAAAGCTATGACAGGTCTTTAAGGCGATGCCATTACACTTTGGCTTTTCTGTATTTCGGCTCCCGTGATGATTTTATTTAATCAGTTTACACATCCCTGTGTGCAGACGTTTTTATCCCATGGACATTTTTAAAGTACTACTCCAGAACCCACTTCGTTCCATGTTTTTAAGTATGCATTATCTGAGTGGTATAGAATACGTAATAAACATAAAGATACGTGTATTATGGTTTATATTACAGTATATTTCAAAATGTCATCCTGTATAAATCAGTGTTACGGCAACACTGTTTTACTGCAATTAGTGACATCTCTGCAGTTCCTGTGACGTGAGATACACCTCTGAGGTTAACTGCCTTTCATTGCCGTAAGGGGGTCATCGCTAGGGCCCCAGAGCCACGCTACGTTATTACTCGACCTCTGAAAAATAAGGAAACGAAAAATTCACAAATAAGTTATGACAATTTTTCCATATGAAGTTCATAAATGTAGAAAACGCCAGCTTCCATGGATCCATGCACATACATTTAGTTCTAAGTTCAACTTCATAGGCTGCTACAAAGCTTCATTGCAAGTAGGATCCATGTTCATAGAGCTGGTGTTGCAGGTCGGACTGTATAGGAAGTAGTGCCGATGGTCCCATCTTAGCTACATTGTATCAAGACAGCAGAGAGGAGAGCGGATCCGTCCATATTCCAGCTGCCGTATCAGGTACTGTGCTGCGTCTGGAATGCCTTGTCACAACAGTGTAACTGATCCCAAATAGAAAGTTTAGCCTGAACAGATTGTCTGTCTTGCTTGAGACTCGCTGTCACGTCGCACAGCTTTCCAGCTGCCAAAGGCTCGCTGTAATTACAGGGTGTTGCGTATTAAATGTACCAGTCGACGACGCCATACAGTGACGCCGTGGCGCCCTGCCGGCTGAGCCGGTTTGTCGGCGTGCTTCTGCGTTATTGCCGTTTCGGCCTGGTTAGGGCCGCTCTGTTTCTTTATTGTCTGCCAGATAGCTGACTAACATGGGGCCCGACTTTCTCTTTGTCATGCCCCGCCCCCGCCCCCAGTTGTTTGGGTAGCTCGCTTGTCAGTAAACATTTCCCGGACAGTGATTGGTAGCTAAGGGCACGTCGTTACAGCGTTGCTTTGCTCCGGTGCATTTTTCAACAGTGGCCTGCTCTATGTTCAATACGAATGCCTTAGAAAATGAGCAGATTTTCTGCGCTGCCAGCTATACCTACGATCGCGGCGTTTGTGCGGGCTGGACGCGGTTCCTGCATAAATAAAGTCGTTGACATTCTGCGTAAAAGACAGCCGACGAGCGGCTCAGACAGGTGAAACGGTGCCTTCCGACCGACGCTCCTGCGCAGTCTCGGTCTGGTTCGCGTCTCGCAGCTTCCACATGACGGCTTTCCGTGTGCGCTACAGCTGTCAGATATTGCGTAATGGCGGTAAGCTAATTGTCTGGCGCTCGTGAAGGTCGTTTTCGATAACAAGCGGTTCTGAGACGGGTAATGCTGTAGTATTAGCCTGACTGTAACCGCACCTGTGTTTACTGACGTTACAGACAGCGCATACCAGGTAGCCCCTTGGGATTGGTTGACGGGAGCGATGTGCCAGATGTTCCTGATCGGCACCGAGCCGTGATTTAGGGGTGTCTTGCGTGGTTGAACTCCTGCTGTATGTGTTCAGGAAACTGACAGCTCTGCCACGAGTGGCCCTGGTGCCAGGATGGACCCCCCTGGAGCGCAAGATGAGAGGGGGCACCAGCAGGAGCGGCTGCGCAGGGAGGAGGCATACTACCACTTCATCAACAGCCTGACAGAAGAGGAGTACCGCTTGATGCGGGACAGCAACCTGCTCGGCACGCCAGGTGACTGCCTCCTCTGGCAGCAGGGAGACTAGCACCCCCCTCTGACTGAGAGTAACTGTCTCCTCTCTGTGTCCCAGGCGAGGTGACGGCCGAGGAACTTCGGCAGCGTTTAGACGGAGCGAAAGAGCGGCTTTCGGTGCAGCCACACCCGCAGAGCGGCGAGGTGGGAGTGGAGGACGGGAGCAGTGGTGAGGGTTTATATGCCGGGGTTAGCGGGAGGGTTTGTGTGTGTTTGCTTAGGAGGTGGAACCTAATGTATGGAGGTGTGTGTTTGTCAGGAGCGGCAGGCGAGGCATCCCATGGGGACTCTCTGCTCGAGTGGCTGAACACGTTCCGCCGAACGGGTAACGCCACGCGCAGTGGGCAGAGCGGCAACCAGACGTGGCGCGCAGTCAGCCGCACCAACCCCAACAGCGGCGAGTTCCGTTTCAGCCTGGAGATCAATATCAACCACGAGCAGCCGGAGCCCGCGGACCCACCGGGCCCCGCTCAGGCCCTGCCTGGCCCCGCTCAGCCCCAGCCTGGTACCGCCCGCCCTCCACACTACCTCCCCAGCCGGCACGCTCCCACCCCCTCGGTCCGGCTGACCCAGAGCAGGAGGCAGCAGGCGAGACGTGGCCGCGGGAGTCCTGCCCCCTCCCTGGCTCTTTCTGAAGCCAGTGGCCCTCCAGAGTCTGCAATGGCTCACCCCATCCCAGGTCCACCTTCCTTTACCCCCCTGGCACAGGGTGGCATCAACAACGTGAACACAGCCAGTGAACCAGAGCCTCCTGGCCTGGAGTGCCCCCGTGTGTCGGCCTCTCCCCTCCCCCCAGAAACCCTGCCCCTCCTCCAACAGGCCACGCCCACCCACGAGCCTCGCAGCAGCCGGACTCGAGCGCGGGGGCGTGGCCGTAGGGCCCGGGCAGGTAGCCTGGCTGGAGGTCACCGCAGGGGGTCTCAGCGCAGCCGCTCCCCGCTGCACCGGGGCCACACCCAGGAGCAACCACCAACTGGCACCATGGAGACCGAGGAACCTGTCACTGGTGAGTCGGTGGAGGCCACCCCCGACGAGGTGGAGTCGCAGACCCCTGGTGCAGCTGGCACCGCCCGCCGGCACCCCACAATCATGCTAGACTTGCAGGTGCGGCGGATCCGGCCAGGAGAGAGCCGGGACCGGGACAGCGTGGCGAGCCGCACACGATCACGCCTTCGCATGGCCGAGAACACAGTGACCTTCGAGAGTGACAGTGGCGGCTTCCGGCGCACCATCTCACGCTCGGAGCGTGCCGGCGTGCGCACTTATGTCAGCACCATCCGCATCCCGCTGCGTCGCATCTCCGAGACAGGCCTGGGTGAGCCCAGCTCTGCTGCCCTGCGTTCTATCCTGCGCCAGATTATGACTGGCTTTGGTGAGCTTAGCTCCCTCATGGAGACGGAGGCTGACGCTGAGGCGGGCGGTAGCCCTCCGCAGGCACTCCGCGATGGTGGGGGCCCAGGGCCCCGGGAGCTGGCCGAAGGGCGTGGCAACGACGGGACAGGGCCTGTGGAGGAGGAGGAGGAGCGGGGACGGATGGGTGGGATGGCGGGCAGGGATACCAACAATCTGGTGGAGAACGGCACGCTGCCCATCCTGCGTCTGGCGCACTTCTTCCTACTGAACGACGAGGAGGACGAGGAGCATCTGCGCGGCCTGACCAAAGAGCAGATCGACAACTTGGCCACGCGCACCTATGGCCAGTCGGGCCTGGAGGCGGATGTGGGCCGCGCCTGCAGCGTGTGCATCAGCGAGTACGCGCAGGGCAACAAGCTGCGCCGGCTGCCCTGTGCACATGAATTCCACGTCCACTGCATCGACCGCTGGTTGTCGGAAAACAACACCTGCCCCATCTGCAGGCAGCCAGTGCTTCACGCCCACCGGGGCTGACCCCACCCCCTGGCGGGTGTCCCCGCCCACTTTGTGCTAATCGTCATCAGTTCAGCTTCATTGTTCTACAGAATTGAGTCATTGCGTTAAATTAAGAGCCAAGCCAAAAACCAAACATGACAATAACCCAGAGAGGTAACAAAACTTTATTTTTTTAAACTTTCAGTTCCAGCACTTCCTTGTGAGGACGTCACAGATGGCTTCTCTTAATTTCAGCGTCACATCATGAAGCATCTGGTTCGTCTGAGAAATGAGTTTCCTGCGACTGCCCTGTGTCACAGCACCCACAGACTGAGCATTAGCATGTAAATAATCAGTGAACAGACATGAACTGCATCTCGCAGCTGTTTGTGCAATGCAGAGCGGCAGCCTGTGGGGGCGCTGTGACCGTGCCGCCTGCCGACTGGCTCCCCCGTGTCAGGGCTGCCACCCTGCGTGGTCACAGGAGAGCTGTCTTGTGCTGTCAGCTGTGTAAATAATCTGGTGGATGTAGGCGGCGTGCATCCATATGTTGCCTCGGTAACAACAAGCCAAATTGCTCAGTGCCGGCTGCAGCTGGCACAGCTTCCCCTGAAAGCTGTGAGAATTTATTGAAACACTCTGTGCTGCCCCCTACTGGTAATAGAAATATTACATTATTGACAATGTTTGGGTAACAGTGCCAATGGTGGTCGTTGTTCTTTGTACTTAATGAGCATATTACACGTTGTACCCAGACACCTAAAGGGTCAGTCCCTATGCCCCCCAAGCATAGCACATGCACCTCCCTGTTCTTACCAGAAGAGGGCAGCAGTACCGCCCCAGAAATACAACAATATCAGAACTTTCTCTTGACTCCATTTTCATCCATGTTTCTCTGTGACCACTTTGGAGATGGACATTAAGGTATGTGCTACAATCCATCCTGTTCTTTTGCCCTGTTGAAGTTCTGTTATATTTGCTGTTGCTTCCTTACTTGGCCTGGGGTGGGTTTCTGTCTTAACTGAGGGTCAGGATAAACTCTCAATAAAACAGAATCAATAGATGTGGCTGGTAAATTGTCATCTGTGTGTGAGCCCACACCACTGATGTCAGTGTGTGTTTGATCCTCTGGATGAGGCTGTCTGATTGCAATCAGCCCAGAACAGCCAGGTAAGTCTCCCCGAGAGTCAGAGCTCTGTGCTGCACCAGCCGTCCGTTCAGGAGCCACTGACAACTGTTTTTTTTGTGACACCTTACCTGGTTTATTCAGTACAAAATATACCACCTCCTACTTTTACCTGTTATTTGTAACTATCCACTGACTTTCTGTAGCCAGTTAAGGGTTATGGTGAACATGGAACCTATTTCTGGAAACAAGGGGGGGATACCTTGATAGGGGTGCCAACCCATCACATTCACACTGCAGACAAATTAGAAACACCACTTCACCTAAACAGGGCACATTTGGCCATGGACAGAAAGGGGAAATTATATAAAACATCCGATTTTAAAATGAATACGTGATAAAAATGACAGGTGGGTGTGATTTCACAGTGTCTAACCGCACTGTCCTTTTGCCATTTACTTTTCATTCCATATAATGCATAGCCAGAGGGTATCATCTCCAGCATCTGCAGTGATTCACCACAGCACATCCCTTCGCTGCTGCAGGATGCGTGCAGACGCGCGATCCCACACGGGCAGGCGTGCATTTTGTTCGCTCCGTCATTCGGGGTAGCGTCGCCGCATCGGCTGCTGGCTCGGCGGCGCTCGGGACTCCCGTTGCGCGAGGCGAGCAGCGCGTCGCCACGGAGACGGATGAGGTCACAAATCCCCAGCTCGCGCCGGGACGGACGCGCGTCATTCTGCGGCGGAGTGCGGGAGCGCCGGCGCGAGCCCGTCCGCGCGCAGCCGAGCGAGCCGCGGTCCCCGGCGCCCAGCGTCCGTCCGGCGTGTCCGCCTGCCCCGAGCATGCCAGCGAGCCCGCGGTCCCCCGGCAGCCCGGCTCACACCTGCTCACCATGTATTTCAATAGGCGGTCGAAGAAGATCCACACGGAGGGAGGTAAGCATCGCGTCGGGGCGCCGCGGTCATTAATCACTGCCTTCATCATTTTCCCACAGCTGGTACGTGCGCGCGTGTAATGGCGTATAATACAGCAGCGAAGCGCCAGTGCCGGGGATGCTGACTGAGCTCCGCGCATCCCGCGGTTATCCTGACGGGCTGTCAGTGAGAACAGGGGTTTCCCCTCACTTTACATTGACCGCGGCCCCCCGACACGGCGATGGCGAAGCCGCTTCAGCACCGCGGAGGGACGCCGCTAGCCGCAGAGGGAGGCTGGTGTTACGCGTTTCCCGGGCACACAGCGACATCAGTGCGGAGACAGTGCGCCGATGCGGCGGCGGATTTAGCGGAGTAAGCACCGCCGGAGCCCAAGCTAATCTCACCTGTTGGGGTCACAGGGAGGCTGCGCGGTGTCACGCGCCGACACGCGCCTCAGCATCCCCGCGTGCGCGCGCTCCTTTGGTCCCGCGGGGCCGCGCCTTCCCCCACGCGCGCGCACGTGGCAGCCCGCTGGGCCCCGTCTGCCAGCTCGCTGATTCCACTAGAAAACCTGAGAGGAGACGTAAAATGTCGCCAAAATATGCGGAAGTGAAAGGAAAGAGGACTGTGAGGCCTGAAGCTGGTCTGCTGCCGGTGGACATGTCAACATTGGGGTTCCGGGTATCTGCTTGAGAAGCAGCATTTATGGCACGTTCCTGCATGATTAAATTCAATTACTTATATAGCACCTTTGACAACAGAGTTGCCCTAATGTGCTTTGTGTAATACATTCCTACATCACTTATACAGAACGGGCCCAGCTTCAAAGGGGGGGTGGGGTAACGCCTGACCCCCCCAATTACAAGGCTGGCCCGCCCAGCCAAGAGGGGGAAGTGTATTTTTTATATGTAATTGCCCCCCTCAAAAATCTTCCTGGCCCACCCTGTTACCGGGAGCTGGAGCCGAGCCTGATACAGAATAATTCAAAAACAAAAAAAGGGAAGAAAAATGAAATGAAAGAAAGAAAGAAAGAAAGAAAGAAAGAATGCCAGATGACTATGGAGGGGAGGAACCAGAAAAAAGAGAGCTGGCTGCCCACCCCCCTGGGCATGCTAACATTACTGAAAAGTAAGAATGGGGTTTCATGCTAGATGCAAGGTGTAAACTGTGGTCAAGGTCAAGGCTAAAGTCCATCAATGAGTCTGTTCTCCATGCCGGCCTGTACAGGGTGGCGGATTAAAGGCTGCATCAATGGGACAGTTTGTAAATCGCATCCATGATGTCATTCTTCTATGGGACTGAACCAAGATTGCAGCTCCTGTGGCGGCCTCCCCGGGCACCTTCCGGACATGTGGGAAGGGGGTCAGAGAGCACGGGTGGTCAGAACATGCAGTATAATGTGAGCATAGCACAAACAAGCACAGTAGATCAAAATGGCACGTACAGCAGCACCAAGGGCCATAGTTACAGTGTGTTATGCGTTGGGCTGCGGGTAAGCTAAACTGAAGTAATAGGTCTTCAGTCAAGATTTAAAGACTGACACCAATTCAGCATCCTGAACATGAGCTGGCAAACTCTTGCACAATATGGGGGCCCTGTAGCAGAATGCTCTACTGCCAACTGTCACTTTGTTTATACGTGGCACAACAAGGAGACCTGCAGTCTGTGATGTGAATGTACGATGCAGCTTGTAAACTTGATGTAGTTCTGTTAGGTAGGCAGGTGCTAGACCTTTAAATGCCTTATATGTAAGTAGCAGAACTTTTAAGTCAGTTCTGAGCTTAACAGTAAGCCAATGCAGGGAACTAAGACCAGGGGTTTTATGTTCAAGCTTCCTGCTCCTGGTGACAATTTGAGCTGCTGAGTTTCAAATATGCTGGAAGGTATTTAATATGCGGCGTGTGCTCCCAGATAACAGAGCATTACTGTAGTTTAACCTATTATTTACAAAAGCATGTTTTAGTTATCAGTGTTTTGAACAATAAGGAAACATTGCACTTTGAAAATGTAACATAGCTGTAGGAAGAACAACCTACTGCATCCACATGTGACTTGAATGAGAGGCTCGTATCAAAGGTGACGCCTAAATTACAGGTTTAGCAACTCAGAGCGGAGTGCGGAGATTATAGCCGGCCAATCCCCGAACTTGCCTCCAAACAAGAGAACCTCAGTTTTCTGAGCATTTAGAGATAAAACAATTTCAGTCATCCAGGTCTGTACTTCATTAAAGCAATTGTTTAAAGTGACAATACATGAGGTGTAATTAGTTGTAACTGAAATGTATATTTGGGTGTCATCAGCATAGGAGTGATAATTAACATTATGTTTTATGTATTATGTTACCTAATGGCAGCATGTAGAGAGAGAAGACTGTAGGACTAAGAACTGATCCCTGTGGTACTCCATATTTGACCATTGACATTGACAATGGAGTGCAGTTATTGGACACTTGGACATATTGATATTCATTAATCAAATGGGATTAAAACCATCTCAACCCCATTCCACACAACCCAACATCAAATTCATGTCTATGCAATAGAGTAGAACGGTAACCTGTATCACTGGCCGCAGGTTCAGAAGCATGAGCAGAGTCGCATAGTCAGCATTAGTTGCGACTGTAATGTCATTCATGACTTTAGTTAATTAGGCAGTTTCAATTCTGTGTCCCTTACGGAAGCTGGACTGGAATCTATCCAGTATGTTGTGGCTCTAAGTTTGATTTATCCATTATTTTTATTTCTATAAGGGTAGAATTTAGAAGTTATAGAAGCAGTATAAGAATTTTTTTTATTTTATTAACACCAATAATCAGAAACACATGACATATTTGTAAAATGATAACATGGCATGTCAAATTGAAACCTTAATTTCAGCTTGCAGTCAATGCGATTGTTTTGGGAAAAATTCGGGATTTTGTAGTAGGATATATGCAAAGAAATAAATATTTAGATTTAAAATTGTAAGGGTTCAGTGAATGTAATCTTGCAGCCTCTGTTAGAGCAGTTTACCATGGTAATAATAGCAATCAGCTTTGAATGCCTCATGGATTGTCCCTCTACTGAGCACAGAGCACGGGGGTGTTTTGACAGCCATGCATTCACTGTGACTGTCAGATGGTATGTGAAAACCGCTTGGAGTTTATCTTTTTGTTCTTATGGGTGTCTGTAATGATGGAGCGGAAGGTAATTGAGCCAGTGAGGCAGTTACAGGGGTGACGCTGTGTGCCACAAGTGACATGTGTCAGGAAGGTACCTGCTTCACCCGTGCAGGGACTGGATAAGCCCGGTTGTGCCAGTCACCATGTTAATCCCTGTCAACCTGTCTTACTCACTTAATCACCCAATCTGTTATCTCCACAAGATGAGCAATCACCATATTTACTAAACTGAGCTACACAGTTTAGGAGGAATCCAACTTGGCGCTGAAATATCATCATATCTTGTGGTATGGAGGTGATGTGATTCAATATCCTTGAGGTGCAACATCTAAAGAGAAACTCAGACCAATCACGAATCATTAGACTTCTCAGTCTCAGGAAGCGGCACCTTAAATAGAACCATAGTACATTGTACAGGATAGCTTGATGTGTTACTCGACTTAATATAAAGCCTCCATCTCAAGTACAAGTAATTACAAACACAATGGGCTGTGACCTTAACAGTGTTCCAGTGGGTTTATACTGAACTGTGACAGTGACCATGTCACTGGCGCAATATGGGTCCTACATTCTTCACCCCATATAAATGTCATTTATTCTTTTCATTTTTGATATTACCACTCATGGCTGTAATTGGGTAATCTATTTGGAGGTAGATTTTTGCTTAGTCAAGAGTGTGATATTGGTTTTTGTCGGTCGGTATTCTGGCTGCTGTCTTTAATTTGTCCATGAAGCAAATTGTGAATGTAATACTGTATTTCATATACATTTCAGATATTTTAGTTTTAGTTGCCTTTTAATAAGAATTTTGAGAAGGTTACCTGGGTATTTCTGTTTTGTTCAGCCAGGTAGACATTCCGTTATTGGCAGTTAGAGGGCATTTTACCTGTTCTGATACTCCATGGCCTCAAGGGGGCAGCCTTACTGTTACTGCGTAGTAAAATTCTTCACATTCTGTTCATGCACACACAATCTGTAGAGCACTCCAGTAACTCACTGACACATGACTGTTCCTGTGACTCACTGACACATGACCGCTCCTGTAACTTGCCAGCTGCTCCTGTAACTCGCTGATTGCTCCTGTAACTCACTGACACACGACCAGTCCTGTAACTTTCCAGCTCCTCCTGTAACTCACTGACCACTCCTGTAACTCACAGACACATGACCGCTCCTGTAACTTGCCAGCTCCTCCTGTAACTCACTGACACATGACCGCTCCTGTAACTTGCCAGCTGCTGCTGTAACTCACTGACCACTCCTGTAACTCACTGACCACTCCTGTAACTCACTGACAAATGACCGCTCCTGTAACTCACTGACCACTCCTGTAACTCACTGACCACTCCTGTAACTCACTGACACATGACCGCTCCTGTAACTTGCCAGCTGCTCCTGTAACTCACTGACCACTTCTGTAACTCACTGACACATGACCGCTCCTGTAACTTGCCAGCTGCTCCTGTAACTCACTGACTACTCCTGTAACTCACTGACACATGACCGCTCCTGTAACTTGCTGGCCACTGCTGTGTCTCGCTGACGTAGCTCTTCCTGTGCAGTGAACCTGCTGCAGTGTTTACACGCCCATTGATGTCCTGCCTTGTTTGTTGTTCTCTCCTGTGGCTTCACTCTGGCCGGCTGCTCCAGAGCAGTTAGTGTTGACTCCCATTAGCCAGGACTCCCATGACGAGGACCCGCCCAAGGGGGCCACCATGTGCTCCCGGATGACAGACAGGTTTGATAAAAGTGAGTTTTGCCACACAGATTGGCGTCCCCTGCTGCTTGGGCATCCCAGGTGCATGCTGCCGTCTGCCAGTGTTTGCCGCTGCATAGGAGCTGCATGAAATAACATTTAAATATAAGCACATGCAAACATGCATGTGGGAAACAGGGAGCTATGTATCTGTACAGATGCTTTTCCAAGCTGAAGCACGTCAAGCTGCTTTGTTTTGGCATGTGGGAAATTCTGCTCACCCTGCAGGCATATCAGTGTAGGTCCCAGTGAGACTAGCAGGCTGCTGTGTGTGTGCGTGTGTGTGTGTACATGCGTGTGTGTGTGTGCGTGCGTGCCTCACCTGAGGGATTATCCTAAGAGGCCCAGACTCAGCTGATGACACGGAGGTTGCCTGGCAACAGAGCAGCCATTCACAAAGAGGCAATGCGCCTGCCATGGAGATCTGCTTGAGTTGCCTTTTCCTGTGTGGGCGTGGCCTTGGACAGCCGCTGCATGGATAGGCTGGGGGTATAAACATGTAAACTGAAGGAAAGTCTTTGTACTATAATGTAACGCTAAATGATGTGTATGCCTTAGCGTCTGGTGTGTTGTATACTGTTTTATGGTTCAGTTGTGTGGTGTAAGTTGTACTGTGGTTTATTGGTATGCATTAGACTGTACTGCTGCTTAGTGGTGTGGTGTGGTGTAGGATGTACTATGATTTACTAGTGTCTTGTAGACTGTACTGTGGTTCACAGGTGTAGACTATATTGTCATTTACTGATCTACATTGTACTGTGGTTTACTAGTGTGGTCTACATTATATTATGATTTACTGGTGTGATGCAGATTGTACTGTGGTTTATTTGGCTGGTATATACTGTCCTGTACTGTAGAATTTCTTTTTGTTTTGGAAAAAACGCCAGATTTTGTTTCTTCATTTTGTTATTTTAATGCACTTATTCTTGGATATATTGGAAATAAAAGCAAAAACATGAGCAGCTGAGACGGCGTCACGCTGCACGACACGCCGCAGTCTTAAGGACTGCGAGCCTCCTGCACCCGGGCTCTTTCGCATGTGATATGATCCGTTACGTGTCAGCAGTTAGTCTGCAAAACCAGCAATGGGCTTCTGGACTGACACAGGAGATAAGGAATAATGCATTTTGGAACTTTTCCTATATTTTTACACACTCAGAAAAAGGGTACCAATTTGTACCCTTGCTTGTCACTGGGGCTGTACCTCAAAGGGTCTGCCAATTGTGCCCTTAGCTGTAGGTAATTGCACCCTTTAAGGTACAGAAATGGACTCTGACGAACATCCCAAGGTATAAACAACATGAATGTACCCTAATGGTGCAAAAATGCTTCTCATAGTTCATTTCTATATTGAACCCTTTTCCTGACAGTGTATGCATTTTAGTTCTTGTCCATTTTACTGGTTGAACTTTACGTGAAACCCCAGGCAGCCCACAGCATGCCCTGCTGCCTTACACGATTTTCCAGCTTGAAACGTAGTACAGTCCATTTTTATGTCTTGGTTTGCAATGGCGTGTGGTCTCGCTGATTGCTTACATGAAATGTCATTTATTCGCGATATGTGATCTATTGGGAATGCCCTCTTACTAATAATTAATTTAGAGCCGTAAGCCAACCCCAGAGCCCGGAGTCTCTGTAACTTCGGCGCCGGGTCTCCGCTGCCCCGCACAAACCGGCCGAGCATCGGACGCGCCCGGACCCGCGGCCACCCGAGCAAACAGCGGGGAAGAGGCGAGGGAGGGCAGACGAATGATGGCTCAGCTGCAGCCGCACTGGGCTCCGCGGAGCCAGCTGGTTAAACTGGCCTCTCCCGGGCTCCTATTGTCAGCTTAGGGCGATGATGGAGAGGCGTCCGCCAGCGCGCCGCATCGCTGCATGTAGGCGGACGCGATCCAAGTGAAAGAAACATAGGCGCATGGAAAGATGGGAGCCGTGCGGCCGTAGCGGGGAAGGCTGCTGGTCGGGGCAGGACGTGGGGCAGGCAGACGGGGAGAGCGGCGCGCAGCCTGCCTGCCTGCCAGCTGTCTGCCATTGTGCCCGGATCAGCAGCTTCTCCGGGGGCTCCGGGGGCGTCGATCCGTGCTGCTCGGTGAATCTGACGCGCAGCATCATCACCATCATCATCATCATCATCATCATCACCAGCATCACCATCATCCCGGTGCACAGGACGCGGACCACGTCCCTCATTTCCATAGTGCAGCCTCCTCCCCTCCCGACTCTGACTAGGCTCTCCATCAACCGCAGGACCCTCCTGCTCGTCGGCCGGCTACCACAAGGCAGACGATGAGATGTCGGGCACCACGTCGCAAGCGGACCCGGTGGACGCGACGGCGAGGACGATCCTGCTGAACCAGCCGCAGACGGTGAAGTTCTGCGACAACCATGTGAGGTAGAGAGTCCCGGCGGCGGACGGACTGGGTCCCGGCGCGTTTTAGCGCAATATCCCTGCTTTCGCTTTCAGAGCAGAGCCACAAGCACAACAGCGGCTATAATGTCAGTGACAATAACCAACTGTGATACTGCCGGCTATTATTCCTGTATTACTGCTGTCATCGTATTTACTATTGTTACTGTTTTATCTCATTATTATTATTTGTTCTTTGCTGTTTTGTGTTGCGTGTTACCTGTTTAAAATATGTTTAAAGGGTTCCCGTCTATTTGCTGACTTTTTTTCTATTTAGAGATTTTTGAGGACAGAAATAAATAATAATAATAAATACCACATTAATATTAACCTGAGGTTATAATGTTACATGGCGAAAGCTCCCGTGTACTGTGAGCGTTATTCTGTCGGCGTGTTATCGCGGTGTGCGGCAGCTCTTAACCAGCATCCCGCTAACCAGCAGCCTGAGGTCTGGTCGGTGCGGTTTGCGGTCCCACGCCGATCAGCCGCGCTTCGGAACCTGTGGTTCTCCTGGCCCACAGTAGCGCAGCATTTGTTTTGTGCTTTGTGGACTCATACTATCACCTAATACGTGGGTCAGCCACCCAGAGAGAAACTCAGGGAAAAATTGGGAACTGATCGTGAAATATGATATGAGCCGGCCGATACTCATCTGTACGCAGGCTGTGTAGTAACTGAAACGTGTAGAAGCCTGTCTCACAAAAGCAGCACAGAGTCTCTGAGCGACCTTTCTATGGAAACCAGACCAGCATATGGGACCCATCAGACTGAGCGCTGGGGTGTGAGCTCCGCTCCTGGGTGTGGAAACAGGGGGCCCTCATCCCTACCTCCTTGGGAGCCACAGTTAGACTTCTGGAGGCATTGGATGTGTATTTTTAAGGTTGGCGTTGATTCAGGGCAGCTCGATTGGGGTTTGAGTGCTCTTGGTTCCTATCTTTATGGCCGATCCTGTGATTGATCTGTTTATTTTCCTGTAAGGATCAATTGTGCTCTAAAAGTGTCTATTTTCGTTTTGCCAGTGAGATTAGGGCTGCGCTGTGCATTTGCCCATATCCCTGGTGTATGTGCTGTCAGCCTGTGTCGGGGTGGTTGGCAGCACAGGCACCATTAGCCCGTGCTGTGCTTTATCCGGCACGCAGGGCTCACTGAGAGCTCCAGCACATCCATTTGGGGAGATGCTTCATTGATCTGGTGATGAGAGTAAAGGCATATTTCTGACAAAGCAAGGACTCATTCTGATCCCAATCTGCCCCTGGCTTCGCGCCACTCTGCACTTTATCTATTCAGCACTATAATCTATGCTTCATCTATTCCAAACTATTCTCCACACGGTATTTTAACTGTTCTTCACTATACACTGTTCTTTATCCATTTCTCCATTCTGTAGATCAGTGGTGTCCAACTCCAGTCCTGGAGGGCCGCAGCCCTGCACATTTTTGGGTTTACCCTCATTTAACACACCTGATTCAACTCACAGCTCATTGTGCTAATTACCACACAGCTATTCAGCTCAATCGTTTATGGTGGAAGAGGGAAAGAACTAAACTACCCAGGACACCAGCCCTCCTGGACTGGAGTTTGACACCCCTGACCTAAGTCTTTTGAGTGGTGCTGAAGGTTTTAGATCGGGGGTGTCAAACTGTGGTAATTAGCACAATCTGCAGCAGGACACCCCTCTGTGCTTTTTCTGTTCCACGCTATAATCTACTTTGTGCTTTATCTGTTCCACATTATCCTTCACTCTGTACTTAACTGTTCCACACTGTACTCTACGCTGTACTTTATTCGTTCCACACTATCCTTCAATCGGTTCTTTATCTGTTCCACGCTATACTCTGTACTTTATCTGTTCCATGCTTTACTTTGATCTGTGCTTTACCTTTTCCACACTGTCTTTCACTCGGTTCTTTATCTGTTCCACGCTTTACTCTGATCTGTGCTTTATCTGTTCCATGCTATACTCTACACCTTATCTGTCCACATTATCCTTCACTCTGTGCCCAGGCAGGATCTTTGTAATGTGTTTAAGGATCCTTAACCACAAGCCCCCAGCTAATAGCCCAACAGTGAAAGCAGAGGCCCAACCTGCTAGCTCAGGGGGTGAGGTTACCTTCTGGCTAATTATCCTGATTGAGTTTTTATCAGCTCTGCTTGATCGCAGAATCGGTATCAGCCACATTGATACTTTACACGCATGCCTTTCTGCATCTGTCCTGCGCATGCCTGTCAAGTGACTATCAATAGACAGCAGGGTGCTGGCTGGCCCCGCACCCTCATCAGCTGTGCATCGGCTTTCAGTGATAGGCAGTCAGACCAAGGTAACAGGAGCTGCTCCTTAACAGTGCTGGAGCACGACAAAGCCCAGCTCAGGGTCATCATCGTTTCATAAAATTAGCTACCAGCGGCTGATCCTGAGCACCGAAACACAGCATTAAGATGTAGGGAAATGATTCGCAGTTTGGTTCCGTGTTCTCATTTCCTAACAGTGTAAAAGAACAAGCAGCATGGTGACCAGTTGCGGGGCATATTCCATCAGAAGACTGTCTTAGAGAAATGCCCCCTCATCATCCTCATCATCCTCTCAGGCCTCATACGGTCACAGCTGCAAGGTCATGGGTCGATATTGAAAGTAGTTTTTTTAATTAGTGCTTAAAAGGACTGACCTAAAGGTTTTCTGTGCTATTTGTAGCCTGAAGTGCTCAGGTAAAGCAGACAGACTGACTGATGATGCTGGTCACCACGGTCTCAGCCCAGCCTATTTTTAGGTGTTTGATTTGAGTCTGGAGCGGGGGCTAGAGAGTCAGCGTATGTAGGCACAGATGACCCCCTTCTGTCTGAACCTGGTGTGTGGGCATGCGTGTGTGTGTGTGTGTGTGTGTGTGTGCTCAGAAACATCTGTGATTGCAATCAAAAAGCTAAAAATGCCAGAAGTCTTGTATTTTGTTCAATTACTTATGGTTAAAGTTAGGGCTGGGTAGGGGCTAAGGTTGTCATGTTGGGAATAGGGTGGAAGGCTGGAAGGGTGATGAGCGTCTCTCTCGTTCTCTCTTTCTTTCTTTCTCTCTCTCTCTCCGCCAGCACCACGAAGTATGGGATCTTGACATTCCTGCCACGTTTCCTCTATGAGCAGATTCGCCGTGCAGCCAATGCCTTCTTCCTGTTCATTGCCCTCATGCAGGTACAACCAGGTGTTTTTATGTTAAGCCCCTAACCGTGACCTACGTTAGGGTTTCTGTGTTTGTGTCTGTGCATGTGTGAGTTAGAGACAGGGCCGCCTATAAATTTTTTCACAGCGTGAGTCTGTAAGGCGGTTTTTCCACCATAGAAAATACCATACGTTTGGTACTTTCGGTACCTCAATAAAGTACCAAAAGTTCGGTACTTCTTTTGTGTTGGTTTTCCACTGCTGTAAAATCTGGTACCGGCGCTGAATAAAAGCACAACGTGAGGGGGGTCATTTTGTACTGGATTAAAAAAATGGCTGTAGTATACAGCTGGACGATGTTGGATATTAAATCTAAACATTGCATGTTATGCCATGCAGTTCTCACATCGTGAGTTACATTAAGAACATAAGAACTATACAAACGAGAGGAGGCCATTCGGCCCATCAAGCTTGTTTGGGGAGAACTTAACTAA
>JAODKN010000079.1:21197297-21208471 GCA_026774425.1 Petrocephalus zakoni
CAGTTCTGAAGGCGAAAGGGGGTCAAACACCGTATTAGTATGGTGTTCCTAATAATCCTTTAGGTGAGTGTATATCCAGGTCTTAACCGATATGTTTTCTTAACTGTCAGAGCTCTGTTATCACATCAACATTACACACTTACTGTACATGAACACCCTAACTTCAACTTTATGGCTACTGCTTCAGTCTGTGCCTGAAAATGTAAATTACGTGTAATATAACTAGCCCTGCAATTAAATGCATATCGATGAAATTCCAGATTTTGTAGATTTCTCAAGGTAATAATTATTTAGTTCATGCCGGCTCAGTACACATTTTGCTATGGAGCTAAATACGTAAGTCGTGTACATATTTTATGCGCTTTATAACCAATTAAACCGGTTGTTTTCAAGCTAAATATACGGTTATAATTAACAAGACATGTCTCTAAATATACATCAATAATCTCATAAAACGTGTCAGTTATAATGGAGAAAACATAAATGATTTCTTAAGTCAATGAAAACACACATTTAAAGAAACATTTATGAATGTTTTTAATTGAAGTACGATTTCTTAATATAAAACACTTTTTAAAAATTACAATGATAAATTTTAATTGGTTTTATTCTGTCTATATTTGTGGAAGATGTTCTTTTTATTTTTGCTAGCTGTATTTTTATTAGCAATGTATTGGTTTGACAGCAGTGTTTTGCATTTGCAATTTGTTTGCAGATCGTGGGGCATTCGTGGAACGTGTTCTGTGTATTTGTGTCGTTTTGGCAGGGTTCTAACTCCATAGGTAACACTGCCAAGCAGACTTTTAGTTTTTTGTCTTTTTTTAACGCCCTAAATAGATGTGAAACACAGATAGGTCTGTCATTTGTCAGGTTGTGTGTGTGTGTGTGCGCTGCTGTGTGTCTGTGTGTGTCTGTATTTACCAGATTGTGAGGACCAAATGTCCCCACAATGTGGCAAAACCTGTTACTTTTTAGCTTGTATGGACATTTTTCATGTTCCCACAAAAATCTGCAAATGCAATAAAAAAAAATTAAAATGCCAAAAGTTTTGTACTTTGTTTGATTAGTTATTGTTAAGTTGGATAGGGGTTAAGGGTGTCATTAGGGTTTTGCCATAGAAATGAATGGAGAGTCCTCACTAAGATGTGAATACAAACGTGTGTATGCATGCACCCTGACCAGCGCATGTCTCTGCAGACACTTCCCGGAGCAGGACTGTGAGCGCTCCATGGACGACTTCAGGTTTGTGATGGATGGCTTCTCTCACATTCGCTGCTGTAGGGGCTGCTGGCACCTGTCACCAGCAGTTCTGAATGTCTTTATTGGGGTTGTGGTGGGGGGCGGTTTGAATGATTCCAAGGCCCCGATTAACAGGGGCGTAAAAATCTGGAACATAACTGGTATTGGGCACCAAATATGATACACTTACATGAGGCCCAAATTTTCTAGTAATAGCCCTGGTTTTCATCGCTGTGATCGGTTGTTAGATGATTAGGCAGTGGTGGCCTAACGGTTAGGGAAGCACACTTGTGATAGAAAGGTTGCTAGTTCGATTCCCAAACCAGCAAGGTACCCTGGGCAAGGTACTACTCCCTGGGTGCAGAATTAGCTAGCTACTGCTATGTCACACAGGGGTTAAATGCAGAGGACATGTTTTGTTGTGGTGTGTCAACAATGACATTTAATCACACTTCCTGATCTTGCCTTTCCATGTTTTGGAAATTGTTTATTAGACAGCATGCGGTACAAGGCTGTGATTGGATGATGTCTGGATGCCTGTAAAGGAGGGCTTTTGAATGGTCACCCTCTTTATCTCTCCCTGCCAGCCATCTGCCTTCTAGCAACCATAACTCTGTGGAGTTTGATGACCCCACTCTCATCCAAAACATTGAACAAAACCACGTAAGTCCCTCAGCGTGATTGGGGTATCTGCGCAACTGAGACCAAGCTCACTCATCCTCTCCTCTCCCCTTCCCCCTTTCCTCTCTTCGTCCTCTCCTCTTCTCTCATCTCTTCCCCCTTCCTCCTTTCCTCTCCTGTTCTGCCTCTCCTCTCTTTTCCTCTCCACTTCCTTTCTTCTCCCCTTCCTCTTTTCCTCTCCCTTCCTCCCTCCTCTCTTCTTTTCTCCCCTTCATCCTCTCCTCTTCTCTCCTCTCCGCTTCCTCCTTTCCTCTCCCCATCCACCTATCTTCTCTTCTCCTCTCCCCTTCCTCTTCTTCTCCTCCCTTCCTCCTCTCCTCTCTTCTTCCCTTCATCCTCTCCTCTCCTCTCCCCTTCCTCCTTTCCTCTCCCCATCCACCTATCTTCTCTTCTCCTCTCCTCTCCCCTTCCTCCTTTCCTCTCCCCCTTTTCCTTTCCTCTCCTCTCCTATCTTCTCCTCTCCCCGTCCTCCTCTCCTCTCCCCTTCCTCCTTTCCTCTCCCCTCCTCTCCTCTCCTCTCCAGCCAACATCTCCGCAGATATGTGAGTTCCTTACCATGATGGCGGTTTGTCACACTGTCGTCCCAGAGCGTGATGGAGAGCAAATTATCTACCAGGCCTCCTCCCCAGGTTTGCGGGGCCATCTTACTTAGCCGATACATCACTTGCAGACAGGAATGTGTGTGTGCACACGTGAGGACCAGTGCTCCTCTTCCTCAGATGAAGGTTCGCTGGTGAAAGGTGCAAAGGGCCTGGGCTTCATCTTCACAGCAAGGACCCCCCACTGCGTGATCATCGAGGCGGTCAGTGCCTGGATGCCATAAGGACCTGCCTGAGGAGTGGGCGTGAGACTGACTGCTCTCTGTTTATCTTTCAGAGGGGGAGCGAGCAGAGCTATGAGCTTCTCAACGTCCTCGAGTTCTCCAGGTGAGATTCTGGCTCGTCGTTGTATGTGTGTGTGTGTGTGTGTGTGTGTTTGTTGTGCAGTCAGCTTGTATGTGTGGTGTGTGTGTTCCATTTAATCACTGTGTGCTCCTCTGTGTGTCCACAGTAACCGCAAGCGCATGTCTGTGGTTGTCAGAACTCCCACCGGAAAGCTGCGTCTCTACTGCAAGGGTGCAGTAAGTGGTGACCTCTAGTGCTCAGAATGGAGTGTTGCAGAGCACTTGGAAAACACAAGTAAAACACAGAATGTAAACTGCAGGACACACACAGAATAGAACAGAACTGCCACCCCGGCACGTGACACGATGAACATGGTGGATAATGATGAGTGTTGCCAAGATGACGGCATTCTGCTTCACACTGATGGGATGCGTGTCCTGACTGTGTCACTTTAGGACAATGTCATCTTCGAGCGCTTGGCTGCGGACTCCAAGTACAAAGACCTCACTGTGTCGCACCTGGAGCAGTTTGCTACTGAAGGTATGCATCTGGCAGTGCTCTGCTGGGGAGTCGCTCTCGCAGGTCACTGCCTCTGTTTGACTGAGCATGCTCATTTTGTACCCCGCATCACTAGGTTTGAGAACTCTGTGTTTTGCATATGTGGATCTTGAGGAAGGAGAGTACCAGGAGTGGCTGAAGGTGTACACTCAAACCAGCACTGTGCTTAAGGACCGGGCACAGAAACTGGAAGAGTGTTATGAGCAGCTGGAGAAGGTAGGCAGTATCACCTGTCCATCACATGACCATCACCTGTCCGTCATATGACCGTCAGCTGACTGCCACGTTCCATCCCTTCAGTAGGGAGTATTTAAAACACTCCAGTTTGACTTTTTGTTGTACATAAACATGCCCGGCTTTGTCAAACATTTAGCTCATGCACTCACCTGAGTCCTCATCCAATGCACTGGCTCAGCGTTTAACAACTAATTAGGGCTGGTAGGCAGGGCAGGCAGATGGGAGAACGCCCCAGTCCGCATTGGAACAAACCGGTCACTAGAGGGCATAAGTGAGCCAATTTTATGGTTTCAAGCCTGTTCATGTTTATGTATGCGTGATGGTGTCATATGTGCAATATGAGCGTACACAAGGAGGAAGTTTAGTTTTTTTAAACATTTTAATGAATGGTCACTAGAGCTGATAAAGTGACAAAATAGTCCAAAATAAAAAGGGTAAAAAAAAAAGGAATGTTTACACCATGTAACACGACAACTCCTTTGTATACAATTCTACAGAGAACTACAGTTAAAAGTATTGCTATTCCTGGTGGAAAGTGTTGTTTTTAAGGCAATATTTTATGCTCTAAATAAAATAAAGGACTAGCAAGGAAAGCAAAACAAAAAAAAAAACACAAAATAAAATTAAAAAAAATAATAAAATACTCGCCCCCGTTGATAAAATATACTTCTTAATACTGCTCTAGGCTTGAACAAAAAGACTTATGAGCTCAATTTAGACCTGTTCTTATATAAGGATTTAAAGGTGCTGCTGAGCGCTTAAATTGTTTGTCATTTTTCATTAAAAATGTTCTTGATTTGAGTTATTTGCATCTGGTGCAAAATAGGAAGCAGTTTTCTCAAATAATTACAAGAAAACAAATCTTTCTGAGTTTGTTAATATTATTTCATTATTACATTCAGTTGTCTTGCTTTTATCTGAGTGTTCACATGAAGAGTTGGGATATATTTGAGACAGTGTTTAACATTTGATTTGGTTTCACATTTGTATTGTCCTGTTAAGTAGTGAAAACATGCTGCCCTAATGCTTGGCCATTTCAGTAAGGCTGCTTGTGAAGAAACAGGCCGATTTGGAACAGAAACGTGTGAAATGTTGTATTTTCAAAAATACAAAATACTGTAGTTTATTTTGATATACTTATGAATAAGGTATTGTGTACCAAAATACATTTTGATTGTATTTTTGCCCTCTGCTTGTCCAACTTATTTGCCCCCAGAATCTCCTGCTGCTGGGAGCCACAGCCATCGAGGACCAGCTTCAGGCTGGCGTCCCAGAGACCATCTGTACCCTCATGAAAGCCGACATTCGCATCTGGGTGCTAACTGGGGACAAACAGGAGACGGCAGTCAACATCGGTGCGTCTCGTGTGCGGAGACAGACACCCTGGGGTCTGCAGTGCGTCTCACCTCTCTGCTCCCCTTCCTGTCTTTCAGGCTACTCATGCCGGTTGGTGTCCCATGGCATGTCCCTCATCATCGTTAACGAAGATTCACTCGACGTGAGTACCTTCGGAGGTACTCGGCCCTTTTACATGCCTGCAGAGCAGCTATGTGAGCGCCCAGGCACCGGTCTTAGGTGTACCTCAGCAGTACTTCCGGGTCGAGGACTCGAACTACAGGGTTGTGTCCTTAACCACCACACCGCCTGCCTGCCTTTATTAAGTGTGTGACATACACACTTAAAAGGCACGCATCTGTATCTCTGAGTGTATAACTGTGTGTGCCTGTTTTGTTTGAGTGTGTGTTCCTTTTTTTGCTAGGAAATATAGCAAATCCACAAAAAAACTTGGGTAGTGAGGACACTTACAACTCAAAACTTCCTTTTATAAAAATCGGTGAATGCAATCAAAAAACTAAAAACGCCACAAGTTTTGTATTTTGTTAGGTAATTTATGGTTAAGGTTAGGGCTGGGTAGGGGGTAATGGTGCATTCTGAGTTTCGGTTGCCGAGATTACATCTGCTAAAACTCAGGGAAAACCGAGTCAGATGGGTTCCATTTGCCACAGAAGCTAGAACTCGGATAAGGTTAAAGCTAGGCATACCCTAACACATCTATACTTTTTATCAGAACTTTTCGGCTTGAGTCACAGACCCTGCGCACCTATGGTTCAACTAGTCATTTGTTTGCAACATAGACCAAACAATTCTTTAGCATTGCCAGTAGATAAACGACACACAATGCGGAATTTCACGTATAACATGACCGTAGCAACACATCTATCGACTACAATAACACTACATGGTGTACACAGCTTACAACAGCACTAAAGTGCTTAAAAAGTGTAATTATCACTGAGCAGCCATCTTGAATCAGAAACTCTGGATACTCTGGACTGCTTTGAGATATTTCTCAGATCTCCGAGAAACAGGAGCGCGCATGTCGTCACTTCCGGCTTCAAAACTTGGAATCCGAGTTCCGAGGGCAAATGGAACGCACCGTAAGGCCCTCAGGATTGGGATTAGAAATGAATGGACGGTCCTCACTAGGGGTGACCGTTGTGCAGTTTGTAACCAGTGCAAAGCCATTTAAACTTGCAAGGGTGGTAACACTAGCAACATGCTTAAACATTTAAGCTCTCAACACAGCATTCAATTCCAAGAATGCCATGTGTTCGACTCCTTAGACACGGGTAACTTTAACTACGGTGCCTTAACCTACATGTGTGAATTTTCTGAGATGTAAACGGATCATGTACACTTCTTTCATCCATTTTAGAAGATGACAGACAGGGTGACAACAATAGCTCCTCTAAGGCAGCTCCGGAAAGACAAACCTCAGTCACGCTCGCTGTCCAGCCAGCAAAGTTTAATGCGGAGGACGAGATTCGGTTCTGACAGCTAATAAAAGAGCTGCTTTTGGTGCTGAAAACTGCGTAGGACTACTGAGTTTATTTTATAAATATGTAGCTAACCTAAGTCTAATTACATATCCACAAAATTATAATCAGCGATAAATTAATATCTAGTTATTTTACTCTGATAAGGAATTGGTAAGGGAATCGATAAAGAATCAGATTGATAAGAAGAATCGATAATTTCATTGACACCAATAATTTCTTATCCCATCCCTAGTCCTCACTAAGATGGGAATACAAACGTGTGTGGGTGTAACTTGGCTTTTACTCAGGCTTCTGCTTTCCGTCCAAGCAAATTCCTGCCTTGAGAGCAGAGCCTTCTGGGTATTCATGGCTGCCTGTGGCGCATCTCTGGCCCCTGCAGACTCAGGCCTGTTCCTCACACTCTTATCTGATCCAGCTCTCACATCAGTCAGCCTCCCCCCCCCGCACCACGCCAGGAGGGCACTCAGATGAGGAGTGATACCGTCTCTGCTGTCCCCGCATTACCCACAATCCCTCGAGTCACAACCCTGCCGTAAACCCCCATTAATTAGTCTGCTCACACGTGTCCCACCCCCTTGTCATGTGGCCAAGAAACTCAGACAGACATGCCTGCCTGTGAATGGCTCCAGCAGCCGGGCCAGTAATGCAGACAGACACACATGCGCAGACGCTCTGCCTCTGTCAGCCCCAGCCCGGCTGTGGGAGCAGACAGACCAGTAATGCAGACAGACACACATGCGCAGACGCTCTGCCTCTGACAGTCCCAGCCTGCCTACCAGTTACGGCTCCAGACTGGCTGCGGGAGCAGACAGGCCAGTAATACAAGTCCTGGGGTGAATGGGATGGGAAGGAACACAGATACGACTCTAAATATAACCCAGATAAGATCCCGAAGTGTGGCTGTCACACACTGCGTGTGGGGGGGCTTCCCTGCCCTCCCTGAGAACAACGACACTCACCTGACAGATGGTGGTGGTAGCGCTCTCCCCCAAGACAATGCTCCAGCCAATGACGATTAGCGCCCTGGTGCCGTTTAGCGACAGTGGTGTGTCAGTGGGGCATTTTACAGCACAGGAATGCGGCCAGCAAGGGATGGTGTGGCAAACTCCCTGCTGAATTCACCATTAAATATGTGAATGTAGCCAGACCATTGATCATACGCAGTGTATAGGCAGGCCCATGGGCGAAGTGCCTGGAGGGCCATTCGATTAGGGGGCACAAAATAGTGAGTGAAAAAATAGATAGATAAATAAATAAATGCGTCTGCTTACACTGTGTGACAGTCATTTAAGGTGTTTCAATATTTCCCTACTTTTCTTGCGAGACAGATGTGTGCTAGCTAGTTAGCAACCAGATACCCTGTGCTACTGGAATATTCTTAGTATAAATGAAATTACAACATTTGTTTTCTGCTGCTCTGGGGGGTGCCTAGTGCGCCAGGACATCCAGGGCCGGCTCTGCATTCAGCAGGCAGCTGGCCACCGATGCTGTGGAGCTGCAGAATGTGGCCTGGCTCTGGTGGGTGAGCTCGCTGGCAGGTGGACAGGGGGCGGGAATGCGTGGGGAAGCAGCAGCGCGGTGAGTGCGGCTGACAAAATAAAGGGAGGGAGGCGGCAGCTGCGGGCGGCACAGCCCGCCAGGGTCGCACAGGTCGCGACGGGGGCTGTCTCCGTCAGTCACATGACCGGTGATCTGCCTGCCTGTCTGCGGGTTACCGTAAGCAGTCGGTCATTTTGTGTGCTCTTTGCCAGTGCCTTTTCGTGCTCGTACACTCCATTACTTGGCAGCGGATATGACGGCCACTCTGTGTATGCATGTGCCTCTGCGTGAGTGTGTCCGCGCAGCCGTCACTCTCTGTCACTGCCTGTGTACGCCACTGGGTGTCTGTGCTGAGAATATACCTGTGTTTAGATTTCTGTGTCCATGTGCTTCCAATTTGTTGGAACAGAGTGTTTGTTTTTGCTGAGAGTGAAAGCTCAGCATGAACCCCTATCGACATGCCCCCCTGGCTCACTGGGAGAGGCAGAGAAATTGGAATTAATGCAGTGAATTATTGTGAATGTGCTGTTGTGTGTTTATAGCACAGCGATCAACTTCTTCAATGCTGCCTTTTCATTGCTAATAAAAGGCTGCTGATACAGATTCCCTCGCCATGCGCCCCAGCCCCCTTCGCCCCCAGCTTCGCTCTGAGCTCTGGCTTTATGTGTATCAGATGTTGGGGAGAGTCTGGAACAGCACTGATAACAGCCTGAGAGCCGTGGCAGCTCACAGTCACTCTCTCAGCTCGACACCGAATCCACACACACTGCACCTCACACACAAACACAGAGGTGAAGATTAATGTGTAGGCAGACTATCAGAGTGCTTATGAGTGTATATGTGTGTGTATATATATATATATATATATATATATATATATATATGCATATATGTTTGTGTGTGCATTTAAATGTGTACCTGTCCTCTGTGCCCATAACACATGCATAACAGTATTGACTCTCTGTCGCCTCCTACAGGCCACACGCGAAACCCTGCTGGGCCACTGTGCCTCTCTGGGTGACTCACTGGGCCAGGAGAACGAGTTGGCGCTCATCATCGATGGGCAGACGCTCAAGTACGCCCTGTCCTTTGAGGTCCGCCAGTCCTTTCTCGACCTGGCGCTGTCCTGCAAAGCTGTGATATGCTGCAGGTACTGACTGCCTATGCACCTGTGCACGCCTGTAACACATGGTCACTGGACACTCACCTGTACATGCTTGTACCACAAGGTCACTGGACACTCGCCTGTACATGCTTGTACCACAAGGTCACTGGACACTCGCCTGTACATGCTTGTACCACATGGTCACTGGACACTCACCTGTGCATGCCTGTACCACATGGTCACTGGACACTCACCTGTGCATGCCTGTACCACATGGTCGCTGGACACTCGCCTGTACACGCCTGTACTACATGGTCACTGGACACTCACCTGTGCATGCCTGTACCTCCTGGTCACCTCTCCTTGCCCTGCAGAGCGAAAACAAACTGTTTATCTTTAAACCAAACTACATGCAGGAAGCACCCTGCCTGCTCCCCAGCCTGATCACATGACCGGGAGCCCTCAGCAGTGCAGGCTGTGTGTGCTGGGAGTAACTTCACTGCGCGGGGAGTGTCCTGCTGTGCGTCCGTAGCCTGGGGCTTTGCTGAGCAGGCTGGGGCTACTTAATGAACCTCTGCGGCTCTTTAATGAGCTTCTCATTTTTCTCCAGATTACCTCAGTAAATGTGTCTTGTGCTGCTCTCACTCTCCGCATGTCAGATGTGTGTGTTTATACATGTACCTGTATCAGTGTACCTGCATGTGTCTGTGTGTCCTTACATCAGTATCATCATGTGTGTCGTGTGTTACGTGTGTTACATGTATATTTACATGTATCTGCATATCGTGTGTTTTTAAGCATGTATATGGGTGTATTCATACAGTTATCTCAGTGTATGTCTGTGTCCCTGTGGGCATCTCCCACACTGGCTGACATGACTTGAAGGTATCAGATCTCGCCCTGACATGTCAAGGTCACTCACACACCAGCACCAACAAAGGGGGGGACGGGCATTAGCAGGGACACGGCCCTCCCTGCCCCCCTCGTGACAGACGCACAGCAGAGTGTGGGCAGCGGCCTGCGGCATGTTTCCTCTTGGAACGCACGAGCCAGACCACCCAGAAAGGGGTTTTCAGCGCCAAGCAGCCGCTCACCCTGACCCATGCTGGAGGTCCCAGCACAGCGGCCTCCAAACCACACAGCAATGTGAGAACAGGCAGCAGTGTCCAGGCAAGCGGTGGCCAGCAGGTTGGGGTCGTCTTGGTGCTATAGATATTCTAAGAGACGATCTGCTTACTCCTGCCTCACTGAGCCGCATCCCAGAATCCTCTACTACTCTTCTGGAGGCGTGCCGCCTTCAGGGCTATGTCCCACCTCCTCCTAGTCATTTGGTGATGCCAGTTATTTGGGGATGTCTAACAGTTTGATGATGCCGAGCTTTGGTCTGTCCTTCCGCACTGTATCGTACTGCATGGTTTCCTCAGCAGCCCTGCTGTACGATAAATAATCTGTGGCTTGTGCGGCTCATAGGTGGAAGGCCACTCTCTCCCCAAGCAGCAGACATAGCGGAGTCTTATCATGGTGCATAGACTTCACACACTAATCTGGCTTCTCCTTAATCGCCTCCATTCCTCCTCTTTGTTCTCACAGAAACCGGTTTGGAACAATAGTGCGATTCTGAGCTTAAGAACAGCCAGTACAAATGTGAGTCATGTTCTGGAGAGCTAAAGCCTGGCTGCTGGCCCTCAGAAATGCCTCCATGCTGCAGGGTGCTTCAGCCCGTCGCCGGGGGGCTTATGACACGCGCCTCGCAGTTCAGCCTGCCTGTTTGTGTCAGTCTGTCTGAGTCTAACTGTCAGTCTGCCTGTCTGTCTGTGTCGGTCTGTCTGAGTCTAACTGTCAGCCTGCCTGTCTGTCTGCTTCAGTCTGTCTGAGTCTAACTGTCAGTCTGTCTGCCTATGTCAGTCTGTCTGAGTCTAACTGTCAGTCTGTCTGTCTGTCTGTGTCAGTCTGTCTGAGTCTAACTGTCAGTCTGCCTGTCAGTCTTTCTGAGTCTGTCAGTCTGC
The DNA here is from genome assembly GCA_026774425.1 of Petrocephalus zakoni. Lineage (NCBI taxonomy): Eukaryota > Metazoa > Chordata > Actinopteri > Osteoglossiformes > Mormyridae > Petrocephalus > Petrocephalus zakoni. The sequence continues at coordinate 21,208,387 of JAODKN010000079.1, forward strand.
CTGTCTGTCTGTGTCAGTCTGTCTGAGTCTAACTGTCAGCCTGCCTGTCTGTCTGTGTCAGTCTGTCTGAGTCTAACTGTCAGCC
>JAODKN010000079.1:21221489-21234534 GCA_026774425.1 Petrocephalus zakoni
CGTTAATATTTTTAATCAGATTAATCACGATGCTGGATTAATCCGCGTTAACGCGTCAATTTTGACAGCCCTAATTTATTCACATGCTCACAGCTACAGACACATCCAGTAACTCACATGCACACCTCTCACCTTTGTGTTTTGTGCACCTGCAGGGGGCGCCGCACACTGAGGAAGACTCTGCTAGAGGAAGTGCAGGAGCTGGAAGCACGGGCGGTTGACCCCAGGGCTGCTGTGCTGCGAGACTCCAGTGGTCGCAGGTGGGCATGGCCGACAGCTTGCACCTTCTGGGGCCCTGATGTTCCCTTGACGTGCAGCACTTAGCACATTCACTGGCTTGGCGTCATCTGTGGCTTATGCCAGCCTCAGTCTGTCTGTGGCGGGGGGGCTTCAGTACCAGACCAGCCTGTTCCAGTCCCACATTAAATAACCTCATGAAATGATCCACAGGGAAAAGGACCACGTCTTCTAGATGGAGCTATAGGCTCCCACACAGGTACTCTGGGCCGCTCCCCGCCTGCCTGTATTTGCGGTGCAACTGCGTCCTTCAGCATCCAAGCTGCAATCTCACATGTTCAAGTGCTCATGGGCCATTTCTGCCCTTCTCTGCCCCTCTCTCTCCCTCTCTTTTTTGCTCCCTTCTTCCCTGTCTCTCTTCTTCTCTGTCCCTCTGAACCCCACTCTGTTTCTTAGATTGCCTTAATGCCTTAACAGAGGACAGGTTTGCATGCTGTAAAGAGATGTGCAGTGATGTGTGTAGTTTAGACTGTGACCATAGAAATTGTTCTCAGAGAGAGTAAACATGCTGGTGCTGTTGTTGTCTTTGTACTGAGGTGGTCAGGAAAGCTCAGGAAATCCTGAATGTAAAACAGCTTCTTCCCAAAAGACACACACACTGTTCTACAAGGCCAGTGGAAGCCTGCATAAAGGAGGTTCAGGAGCAGAAAAGGGACCCCCATGAAAGGGGGGCAGCTTTATGCTGTGTTACGGCCCTGCAGCACAGCGGTGGTGGGGCCCCTGACAACCCTGTATCATGAGCTTACCTGGTTTAATTACCAGCTAAATGCTAAACGACTCACAGTGTCTGCTGACTTAGCTCAGAGCATGTTTGTGTGTCTGTACCGACCCCCTCGGTCATGACTGGTGTGGTAGATGTTGCTAATCATGACACGTGTGGTCTGTGCCTCTCTTCAGCCTCAATGAGCGTGCCCACCTGCTGACCCGCGTCTTTAGGAAAACACCCTCCAACCTGGTGCGCTCCAACTCCGTGCAGCAGACTGTGTCACGTAAGTGTGTCTGACTCTTCCCATATACCTGTGTTAGCATTGCATAGATATGTTGGCATCTTATTGCTCTGTTAGCGTTATGTAGCTGTGCTAGCTTTACATAGATATGTTAGCATTATATATGATGCTAGCGTTGCGCAGATATGTTAGCATTATATAGCTGTGTTAGCGTTATGTAATGTGTTAGCATTATATAGCTGTGTTGACATTACATGGATATGTTGGCATCCTATAGTTCTGTTGGCTCTACATAGATATGTTAGCATTATATAGCCGTGTTAGCATTGTGTAGATATGTTAGCCTTATATACCTCTGTTATCATTACATTGATATGTTGGCATCTTATAGCTCTGTTAGCATTATATAGCTGTGTTAGCTTTACATAGATATGTTAGCATTATATATTATGTTAGCGTTGCGCAGATATGTTAGCATTATATAGCTGTGTTAGCGTTACATGGATATGGTGACATATGATGGCTCTGTTAGCTTTACATGGATATGTTAGCATTATATAGCTGTGTTAGTGTTGGTAGATATGTTAGTATTGTATCATTTTGTTAACATTTATATAGATTTATTAGTGTTATAGAGCTGTATATGTTAGCATTATACTGTACAGCTTTGTTAGCGTTAGCCAGACACAGTTGTGTTACATAGGTTTCTCAGTGTCACGTGGGTATGTTTGTGTCCTCCAGGCGTGTAAGCCTTACTCCTCCCTGTATTGCAGATGGCTACGCTTTCTCGCAAGAGGAGCACGGGGTGGTGTCCCAGTCCCAGGTGGTACGCTCCTACGACACCACTCGTCGCTCACATGCCCACGTGTAGCCGCCCCAGCAGGCTCCGCCCACCAGGCAGAAGGACTGCAGTGCAGCTGCTGGGGAGTTTGTCTCGGGTGGGATGGAGTGTGACGGAGCAGCACTCATTGCAGAGGCCTTACTGGAAGTCTAATGCTGTATGCAGATGACCTTGCTGGGTGTGGCGTGCTGGCTGGAGGAGGCCTGGAGTCCTGGGGGCCTGGTCCTCTCACAGAGGCCGGAGGTCAAACTCGGCTTTTCAGTTTTTATTCAGGCAGTCAGGCTCATGCACAGACAGGAGCAATCAGACACAGAGCTCTCCCAGTTTGCCAGTTTCTGTTGAGTGTGTGTGTGTGTGTGTGTGCGCGCGTGTGTGTGTCTCTGTGTGTGTCACTCCTCTGCGCTCCCTTTCATCTTGTGCTCCTGAGCCAGAGGTTTAGCGCGTCACTCATCGCCACAGTGATGGTGGGGGTGGTGTTCGGGGCCCTTTTAAATAAACATGAAGCACGCAGTCCTGGGAGGAATTCCTTTCAGGGAGTGTGTGTATGTTGGGCATGCTGCCATGTTCCAGACCAGCAGCCCCCCCGGAGCACACTACACCCCCATCGCTGTCACGCAGCCAGGAAACACAGGAAGTCTCCTTGAGACGAGGCCAGCAGAGCCCAGCGCAGCAGCCCCCCCCACACCCCCCCAAACCGCTTCGCTCTCCCGCCCATCGGGACCCTCTGGCCACGCCCTCCTGCCCGTCAAGACCCCTCCTGGAAGCGTCCGCCAGCCTCTACACTCCCCATCCCCGTCTCATTGTGACACGTCTGTTTGCGTTTCGCTGCTTTGCGATCCTCCATAGACTCCCACCAGGTGTATCGGACCGTGGCTGCATGTGGCCCCGCCCCTCCATGTGCCCCCGCCCTGTAGCACTCCTGCGCACTTCATACTACCTAATAAAGTGGAATTTCGTCTCCCGGTGTGTTTTTACGGTTTGATCTAGATACTCGGGACCATCATGAAGGTAAAAGCTCGCAGATGGGCTGAGATGGGACTGGGCCTGATCCCGCTCTGGCTAGGTCCGATTACAGCGTAGGCGGGCGGCCCTCCCGTGTGCGCTAGTTTAGTAATGAGAAGATCTGGAACGTTCCATTATTAAAGCATCACCGTGAGTCTCGCTAAGTGTCACGCGTGGCCGACAGGGACCCCAGTGCCGGGCCTTCAAGGTCTCTGGCTGTAACCATGGCAACAGCAGCACCGTGACCATGCCCAGCCAAACATTGTGGGGAGGAGGGGTCGGCATGGACCAGATGGGTCTTGTTTCAGCCCTTGTTGCTCTCACCCCCAGGGGTCTCTGTGGCGACCTGCCAGGAACACGGCCCAGCTGCTGTGTAAATGCATGTGAGAGTCTGGGTGTGTCTGGCAGTAAATATCAGGCATGACTCTGACGTCTCACTTTGGGGACCCGGCGCCCTCTGGCTTGGTGGGCCTGCCCTCCTCTTCCAGTCACCACTTTCGTAAGCTGATCTCCGTTCAGCCGTTTGCTCTGGTGTTTATACGCACGGCTTTGCCCCGATGCTGCTGTTGGCTGCACAGACTCTGAGGTACATGCATTCCCACTCTCAGGCCTGACCTTTATAAAATCCTTCCCACTGTGAGAGCGTAGCGTGATTCAGCCCGCGGCATCATGTCTGCGTGTTTTAGCCAGTTTCACACAGGACGCAGTAACACAGGCAGAGCCCAGCTCCCAATGACACCATCCACGCTAAATGTTTATTATAAAAAGCTGTCGGCACGTAGGCCACAGAAGTGTGCCCATCACTGTATAAATACAGTGGTGTCTCTGGTATAGGTTACAGTCTGCTTGCCCTAAAGTCTCCTCTCTGCAGTCTGTCTGACATGCGCGGTGACGTTTACCCCACACATACCTTTAATGTCAGGGGAGCAGCACCACTTCCTGTTCCCCATGCAAAGCCAGGCCGCGTCTGCTCCGGCCTGTATAGCTGCTCAAGAAGGTGTTTCTCAAGGGCTGAGAGTGGCCAAAGTATCTCACAAGCCCACATTTTCTCAGAGGAACTTGGAGAGCAGGACGTAGCTCACAGACAAACTGACACAAGAGGCAGGCAGAGAGGAGCCCAAGCCAAACAGGACTTGGCAAACTGGAGATACTTTGTAATGAACTGAGCAGCCCCAGGAAAGGCTGCGGCGGCACATGGAGAATCGGCCTCACACACACACACACACACACTACAGACACACACAATCACGCAGGTGATGGTGTAAATCCAAAGTGAGTCGCCCTCCTGTTCCTGTGTGTGGGAGCTTCTCACAGTCCGTCCTGTGTTAACATCATTACATTTACAGCTCTGCTGGCATCCAGTGAGCGATTCTTATATTACAGCACCTGTAATACCCATTACACAAAGTCTGCAAGCTCTACACACGCCATATCACACACGCAAGTCCACACACTCTGTACCGGACCCATGCAACTACACACGCTGCGAACCACGCACATGGAACTCCACGCATTCCATACATGTTACTCCACACGCCGTATACAGCATATGTGACTCCGTATGCTGTGTACCTCATGCGTGTAACGCTCATGCACTCATTAACACACTCGTAACTCCACACGCAGCATACCGCACACATAACTCCACGCGCTCCCTGTACCTCACAGATTTGTCCATACCAAACATTTTGTAGTACATACTGTACCATGTACATATCACACCATGTACATCTCAACTTGCAGCTGATTTTAACATACAGACGTGTGCAGACACATCTAAGGACAGATAAACATCATGAACCTCGTCATTCACCCTCACATCTCTGTCATACTGGGTACAAATATAATTTTATACAAATTTACATGGCTTGCTTGAGCTCAGTCCAGGATGGGGCCCAAGATGTTGCAGCAGCCCCCAGAGGACAGTCCCTGGGTGGTGCAGCAGCCCCCAGAGGACAGTCCCCCGGGTGGTGCAGCAGCCACCAGAGGACAGTCCCCAGGGTGGTGCAGCAGCCCCCAGAGGACAGTCCCTGGGTGGTGCAGCAGCCCCCAGAGGACAGTCCCCAAGGTGGTGCAGCAGCCCCCAGAGGACAGTCCCCAAGGTGTTGCAGCAGCCCCCAGAAGACAGTCCCCAGGGTGGGACAGGGCCCCCTGGACAGAGCAGGACTTCCAGCATGAAGCAGTTTTCTCTCATATGGCTGTAAGACATAGGTATGTCCAACTCGTGCCACAAACATCAACACAAACACAGATACACACGTTGTGACCCCGCCCCATCCTATTCGGGGGGTGTGTTCTTCGATGGCTCCGCCCTTCACACTGTCACTGGCGGGTACTTCTGCTCACTGGTCACATTGGTGGGTGGAGGAAAGGGTGACTGCAGTGGCTGGTAGCCCCCCTGGGCAGGGTCCAAGAAGGGAGGGGCTGGTGTGGGAGGCGCTGGAGCCAGGGGCTCGTGCTGCATGGCATAGCCAATGAACTGGGGATGGAGGAACTGCATGGGTGGGACTTGGGGGCAGCCAACCAGGGAGAAGCCAGCTGGAATGCCAGCATAGACAGTAGGAGGCGCTCGTGGTATAGCAGGCTGAGGGGGGGGGGCCTGGCGGGGCCCAGACTGGGCAGAGGAAGAGCTGGAGCTGGCGGCTGTGCTGGACTGGCGCGAGGAGGAGCCCCGGGACGCCCCGCCGCTCGGCATCATGGGAATGGTCTCTAGCAGCCGCCCCCCGGCCCCACTGCGCCCCCCTGACGATAGCTCCCGCTTGGGCCGCAGGCAACGGCAGCAGCACACAGCCACGGCGGATCCAACCAGCACAAAGGCCACGAACACCGAGCCGACAATGAGGAAGGGCACGTAGATGGGCACTGTGGAGAGATGGAGGCGGCCAGGGTCAGTGCTGCGGTCACTATCGCAGTGCTCCCCGTCACTATTGCAGTGCTCCCCGTCACCATCGCAGTGCTCCCCGTCACCATCGCAGTGCAGTGCTCCCCATAACTGCTGGCACAGACGGTTCTCTGTGGCCTAACCGCAGATCCTAGGCAGTGAGCCTTAAGCTGAACCAATCAGGATTATAGTCATATTTAACTGCATGTAATAATAAAGACATTAAACTGTGTAAATTGGAGCAGGGATGGATATAACTAAGAGAACACAGGGTGAATCATAATGAAAAATAAAGAATTAATTTCAATATAATGCATTTCTTCACTCAATCATTCTTAACAATAGTTATAAATGATTAATAAATACTTATTGGGATTTGGGAATTCATTCATTACTTATTCAACAGCCACAGCAAACTGACTTAGGAATCCTGAAGCCATAGACCGGCATCACGTTTTCCGTAAGAAATCACTGGGGAATACTGGGGAATATTTGGGAAAAGTGAGGAATATTGGTTTAGACAGAGCAATTTCCAGTTCCATATCTCCAGTAATTTGTGCCTCTTAAAGGTACACAGCTGTCCTTAGGCTGTCACTGGTCACCTCCAGGTTTCAGGAATACTTCCTTAAGCACTGCCCTGGCTTGGGGGGGGAGGCGTGAGCCCATTAACATCAACATGGAGGAGCTCCTTCTCCAGCACTGCGGGGGTTAACAGGAACACGGTGCCACGCAGGAGGCGTCTGTGAGGTAAGAGGGGCTCTCAAGCATGACATCCCTCAGATTCAGTGGAAAAATACCATGACCTGGCTGCTCCCAGATCAGATGCATACAGCTGGCAGGGTATATGGGCACATAGTTACACTCAGACACCAGCCCAGCTACGGCATTCTGCTGCGTGTATGACAAACACACAACCCTGGTCACAGGCAAACTATTATAAATGCAATGAGGCTGCCAGCCGGTGGAGCTGCGGCCTCCATTCAGAAAGCCCTGCTTCCATTCAGCAAGCTCCGTTTCCACCCAGAAAGTGCTGTTTTTCCCCTTTCTCTGTCAGCCTCACTTACTGTACTGACTGCAGCGCCTTCAAGTTCATGTTAAACTCAACCTGAAGCACGAAGTCCATACACAGTATAACTCTATATATAATTTTATGTATGTAATGGCTCCAGTGAAATGCTATGCCCCCTGAATCTGCCAGGGTATCTGTGCCTCTACTGGTCACTGAATATAAATGTATACATCTGTTGAAACATATCCAATGTATGTAGATCTGCCTGTGCACACATTTCTAACGGCACCTACAATCCGCTTCTATGAATAATAATTGTGTGGCAAACGTACAGTGTTAAGAGTGGAAGAACAGGATCCGTACATCGCACACCGGTTTTCCTTCAGTTAACTTTAACCTTGAAGTGGTTATATAAAGGTTATATAACCAATTTGTGGGGTTAGGCGGACCTGCTATTCTGGGTGGCGAGTTACGGCTCCCTGGGACCCCCACGCCGCGCTGGCGTCCTTATTCCGGGCGGCGGCCGCGCGCTGCAGTGCGTACAGTGCCGTCTCGGGCGCAGGCGCGCGCACCACTGCGCGAGCGTCTCACTGTTAGAACAAACGCAGGTATTTATAGCAGCGCTGCGCGCTTTGCCAGTTGTTACTGCGTCCAGTTCTCCGGCCCCTCCGCGCCGCCGGCAGCTGTCACTACCAGCCAATGGGAGACTTCGAGAGTCAACGTGCAACTTAAACGTTAAAACTGTTCTTCCTGTCACCATTGTCTAATTAACAGACAAATGTGGAAGCAGTCTTGGAAACGCATATGGCAAGCCAAATTGACTTTTATTCATAAAAGCGTAATCGTCGAAACTTAATTCTTACTAGTAAAAATATAATTCTTAATAGTGAGAATCAGGGTCGTAGATTTGCTCTGGACATTGGTGGGGACCTAGGACTAAGTGGATAAAAAATTTTTGGTGGGGACATTTCAATGGTCGGAGGATATTGGTGGGGACACGTCCCCTCCGTCCACCCTAAATCTACGCCCCTGGTAAGAATATGAGTTCAAGATATCTACGATGCAGTTATTACTAGTAAGAATTCCAGGCCCACATATCCATAATTGAGTTGTTACTAGTAAAAAATTCAATACAGAGCTCTACAATTATATTGCAGAGATCTGAAATTCACATTTTGGATATGTAACTTTCAGATCTGTAATGAAATTTTACTAGTAGCAACTCAATTATGGATATGTAGGCCTGGAATTCTTACTAGTCATGATGTATTTACAGATATCTACAATAGGAGTTCTTACTAGTATCTTACTAATTATAGAGCTCTACAATATGACTTTTTACTAGTGAAAATTTAATTTAGGATATGTGAGGCGAAAATATAATGCAAGTCAATGGGAATATATGACTAGTACAAACTAAATTGTAGAGCTCTGTAATATGAATTCATACTAGTAAAAATACAATTCTTACTAGTAAAACTTATTCTAACTAGTAAGAACAGTGCATTGTAGATATGTTGAACTCATATTTTTTACTAGTAAGGATTGCATTAAGAATGTTTTTCTTATTAGTAAGAATTAAGTTTCCGACTAATAAGCTTATACGAATAAAAGACCATTTGGCTGGCCATACACGCACTTCTCATTCACTACCATGACCTTCCTATGTAATTCGGTACTCAGGTATTCTCGTGTCACTTTTATGAATGCACTGCTACAGCCATTTATATCCTACACGAGGCAGTTTTCACAGATCGGCGCCGCACTCCTGGAGGTACACCACTTATATAACTTTGTTCTTTAAGATGCTTGCCAGGTGGCCAGCCGCAGCCCCGCCGTAAGCCCACCTGCGCCGCCGTCTTTGTCCTCCTTATTGGCAGTACCCGGCCCGGCGGCTTGCTTGTCCTCCTCGCAGGTCCCCTGGTCCAGTCGGGCGTCGCTGCTCGCACAGCAGTAGCGTAGTTGGCACTTCCCGCAGCAGATGATCGCCTCCTGACTGTCGAAGCGCTCCGGGCACTGGAAGCCGTCCCGCCATGCGCCCTGCGCGTCCTGCCAGCCGTGACAGTACTCGCCGGTGGCCGCCACCTCCGCCACCGCCAGCAGGAGAGCCGTAACCACGGCGAGGGACATCAAGGAGCCTGGAGCGAGCATCGGAGCGTCAGTCCTGCGGGCCCGGCTGCGGGACAGCCTGCGGGGTCTAGCCTTGGAAAATGGACAGTCTGCGTAATGATGGACCGACGGGAGAGAGGTGCCAAAGCAGCAGAAAGCATCCGAGAGGAGAGCCCCGTAATCCAATGACGCGCCCGCTTCCCTGCTTAAAAGGGGAGACCCACCGCAGGACACCCTGAAAAGTTTGAAAAGCAATTAATTGTGGAGAGAAGCGATGCGAGCGGCGCGTTTTTCCAGATGCCTACAGCAAGGACTCAGACTGCTGCAGAAATCAGAATCCATGCAGCCCAAATGGACCGGTACTGTAATGCTGAGCTTGTCCCATGTCTTCCCAAGTAATACACTTCTCGTGTAACTTCTCCCCGGAGGTGTGGGGAAGCCAGCTCCGATTTACATGTAATCCATACGCGCCGGGACCTTCTCACGGGCTGCTTCTGCTCTGCCCAGGAGACCAAGTCATACTGACGCCTTCCTAACTTCTATTCCATATGACCATCTCTGGACATGGCCACGCTGCGAGAGCTGCACGACATACAGCCTTCCAAAGCAAATCACGGGGGAGGGCGGGGGGGGCACTGGAAATCGGTCGGACGACGGGACCCTCCTGGCGGCACTGGTCCGTGCACGAGACCAGTCCCGCAGACGGCTCCTTTTCCAGTGGAAGGAGGGGGGGCTCCCAGTTGCGCTTGCGCAGTACGATCTATTTGCCCAGTTAGTTTTAACCAGCCAATTGTCAGCGTGAAAGAGCCTTTTTTTGCGGGTCCATATAACTCCTGAGCTGGTGGAAGGTCCCGGTGTACGGAATCCCGGTCCGCCCTAAGTGCTTCAATGTGCGAGCCGCACTGGACCGCTCCGGGCACCGTGTGGGGAGTCCGCTGCTGGAGAGAACAGCGGGGGCGTGTGTGGGGCCAAGTTACAAGTCATGCCGTTAGGAAGTCCACGGTAGCAGCCATGACTAATGACGCTGAAACTGCTATTTCCTACCCAGTGAATTTACTTATCTAGTTCTCCATCCAGTGCATTGATTTTTCAGGCAGATGCTTAGTTTATGTCACCTCATATAGCATATTTTTTGTTAATCACTGTCAAATTTCTTCGTTCATACATTTGTCTACTGATAGATTTAATTAATCTCTTAATCACAGGGATCCAGTCATGCATCCACCAGTTTACAACAACTGCTTAAAAGTTGGCAGCACATCCTGAGAAGTGCTGGGTTTATAGAAGTCACGGTACAGTGATTCAACCCAGTGACTGAAAACCAACATACAATACACTGTCGATCAACGCCCGATTAATGCTGAAAAACTTTTTTCAGAGCATAATTAATATTACATTTTAGCAATGCGTGTTGCACGACCGCGGTCATGAATTCTTCTGTAAGTTTCAGAGCCCATGAAAAGTTTAAGCGTGACGGTGTGGGACGGATTTTGTTGGCTGCAGCGCCATCTAATGGCGACTGTCTTACATTACGAGGCTGCGGACCGCTGATCGAGTTTCCGCTCCAGCCTGTAATTAAACATTTTGTTCCAAAACGGGTCGTTGATAATTATATTTCATGTTCATTTTCACCTAGTATTCCTTTGTAGTGTAAGTTTTACTGCATCATAATTTTGTATTCAAAGACATCAATAAAGACAAGAACAAATTTCTTGAAATAACAGAGTAAATTCTAGTTCAGGGGTCTCCAACTCCAGTCCTGGAGGGCCGGAGTCTTGTGTAGCTTAGTTCTTCCCCTGTTCCATCACAAATGATTGTGCTTGAGTGCTGTGTGGTAATTAGCACAGTGGGTTGATCAGGTGTGTTAAATGAGGGCAAACCCAAAAATGTGCAGGATTCCGGCCCTCCAGGACTGGAGTTGGAGACCCCTGATTTAAATGGTTGTTTACAAATTCTGTCATAGGTCTCGGTGTCCTTTTTGGCATGGATTAGGTGGTAACCTTATATTCAGGTTCATAATCATGTAGAGACCTTTTTCCCCTCCCTGTTTGGAACTTGATTGCTATTTCCCGCTGAACTCTTCTTGCTTGTTTTAATTTTTTTCTTGCCTGCCCCGTTGCTCTTCTTGTCTTTTAGTACACTGCAATTTTTGTCCCTTGCATTTGTGTTGCAAGTGGGGAGCCGCGCGATGTGACAGGACTACATGTCCCAGCGCGCCCAGTGCGCCCGGGGGCGTGGCCCGCGATCGCGGCAGAAAGCGACGGAGACGCGGGGCGCGAATCGTTGAACACCGGCGCCAGAAAGCTGCGGGGTCGGAGCCGGCAGGTGATCGCGCCGCTGTCGCTCCCGCTCCTGCTCCTGCTCCTAAGGACTGCGGAAGCTTTAACACTTTCTGCTGGTCTGCAGGCGAGTAGCGTGTTGGTGCCCCTTCCAGCTGCACGCATACGGCTTTAATGCGCTGTGAAACCTAATGCTGTTCTCAAGTGGCTCTCTTAATAAACCTGCTATAACTATGCATTGGTCCTTTTATTGTGGGGAATGGAATTATTTATTTGCGGTCTTTGCTTTGTTCTCTGCTTGTGTGTGTAGATGTCGTTTAGGAAGGTGACGCGGTCCGTGCACGGGCCGGGAAAGCGACCAGCCCGGCAGAGGAAGCTGACCAGACCGAAGCAGGACTGGGTGGTATGTTTGTGTGCCGGTTGTGGGCCCCTGGCTGCTTGTACGTCATTCATCCTTTTTCCATGTGGTCCTGCTGGTTGCTTTTCGTGGATTGATGTGAATGATCACGTTCTCAAATGCATAGAAAGCAGTCTTGTCCACTGGGTGTTTGCGTCTCTAACCTGATGTCTGTGAAAGCCCTGCTTTAGCTGCTGCTACCTGTTTCGTCATGATACTTTGCCCTGACTGGCCTATTCTCAGTCAGGTTGATGATTAGATGTCTTGTCTCTGATCAGAGCACTGTCCATGATCTCACAGTGCACCAGGCCACCCCTGAAGAGCTGGTGAGTACCTCTGTTCCCTGTGGCCTGTACTCATTGTATGGCTCTGCTTATGTGACCCCCCCCCCCACCTGTGCTCACACAGTCCCTCCGCCACGAGCTGCATCGCTCCAGACACCAGGTGGCAGCGCAGCGGGACCTCAGACAGAGGGCCCTGAAGAGCAGTGGGGCAGGCTGGGCTCGCACCTCCAGCCCAGAGGTACTCACCGAATCACTGTGTGTGTGTGTGTGTGTGTGTGTGTGTGTGTGTGTGTGTGTGTGTGTGTGTGTGGTGGGGGCCTGTGCTCTAATCACAACCTCATCTCCTGTGCAGGCGAGCTCGGAGCAGTACCGGCTGCAGGATGTTCTAGCCCGGTCTGATCATATCATGGCGATGGTGAAGGACTTATTTGGGGATGCTCCTCCCAGGCGGACCGGTACCCTTCCATCCTGGTGCTATGGGCTCTCACCCCTCTGGCTCTGCCCTGACCCATCCCATGCTGGTTCTCAGGTTTCCCTAGTGTGACTGTGGCCCAGGACCGCAAGCCTGGCTTGGAGCCGATGCTGCCGCTGGATCCATCAGGAACAGGAGGCTGTGGGCCGGAGTGGTCGCCTGGTGATGCAGCTGAGAGCAGGTCCGTCTGCTCGCCGACTCGGGGCCGGGGCCGGCGGGGATGCAGTGTGACCGCGGGGTGCCCCCATGGCTGGATCGAGGCTCTGGGCCTCACGCTGCCTTCTGACCTGAGTCTGTGGACTCCTGCAGGGGTCCTGTCCAGGATCGGCGTCCCAGTCGACCTCTGAGCCCTGATGCTCCGGGGGGGTCTCTGAGCTGCCCCCAGGGGTCACAGTGTGGTAGGTGCCCTCAGTGTTGACGCTCTGCACTGTTTTCCCAGCTGAGCCCCACCTCACAGGGGGGGGGGGGGGGGGGGGGGGGGGGGGGGGGGGGGGGGGGGGGGGGGGGGGGGGGGGGGGGGGGGGGGG
>JAODKN010000079.1:21251628-21263989 GCA_026774425.1 Petrocephalus zakoni
AGGCATGGGATACCATTAGTGTTGAAGTTCTCAGGAAATATATTGACACTATGCCAGAGAGATGTGCTGCTGTAATTTCTATAAAAATTTGGTAATATTTGGTATGTCCACATAATGTGGATAAAAACAGTAGGTCTCACTTCATCTGATATTTGTTGTGCGCAACAATCTGCATATTTCATGAACATAATGAAATGAAATCATGTTTTGGGAAAAAAAAGTCAACATTTTCATATCTGTCAGGTGTTCTAATCATTTTGGCCACCACTGTATATGTTCATATTATTATAGGAAGCAACGCATTAATATATTACCAGGCAGGACGACCCATATGGGAAGGGGCCCCGATACTAGGTAACCCCCATGCATTGGGCCTGCACTGGAGATCAATGATATTAACATTGGATAACATCAGAGTCGGAAGGAAAAGGAAATCAGTGGTATTGCCAGGGGCGTAGATTTAGGGTGGACGGAGGGGACGTGTCCCCACCAATATCCTCCGACCATTGAAATGTCCCCACCAATAATTTAATCCACTTAGTCATATCCCCCATCATTGGCCTGGGGTGTAAGGAGCGTCCTAAATGAAAATCAGTGGTATCCCCCATCACAAATGAAAATCACTGGTATCCACCATCACTAGCCTAGGGTGTAAGGAGCGTTCCAAGTGAAAATCAGTGGTATCCCCCATCACAAATGAAAATCACTGGTATCCACCATCACTAGCCTAGGGTGTAAGGAGCGTTCCAAGTGAAAATCAGTGGTATCGCCCATCCCTAGCCTAGGGTGTAAGGAGCGTTCCAAGTGAAAATCAGTGGTATTGCCCATCCCTAGCCTGGGGCGCAAAGCGTGGCCAGTTCCCTCTTACTTAAGCATGACTTCACTTCTGCGGGAGGTTCCATCGGCACATCCAGGTCATTCCACTCTTTATCTGATGACATAAATTATTCCTGAAATCAAACCTCATCTCTTCTAAAACGGAGCTCAGTGTAAAGTTCGTTCAAATGAGCCCAGGACAACTTAAGTTCTCATTACAGTGTTGATATTCAGCCTATTAGCATAAAGCCCACTGGTACACACGTCGGGTACATTCTAACGTCTGGATATTGCTGTTATTCACTGGAGTAATCCGAACAAAATTTCACATGACAAAAGATTTGCAATGAAAAGGTAGTAGTCACCTGGCATCTCGGTTCACCGTCCGCATCCAGCGCGATGTCTGCGATCGCTTGCCAGTGTAACCCGCATTAACCCCGAAGCAGCCCCAGTTTACCCCGATACTGAAAGTGGAATCACGCTTTTCACTTCCTCATTTCACTGTTGAGCTGAAAACCCAACACAGCTGACTAAACTAATGTCTATTGTGCGCTATGGTTATTGAAGCGAATATACCTAAAAATAAATCTTACCATCCGGACAGAGGATCTGACGGAACATTTACGCCTCAGCGTGACTGCAGGGTCTCCCAGCTGATACGTGGTCTCAGTGAAGAGTTACGCCCGACTGTTGCTCAGTTTACGCCACTACACTTACCACAATGCTTTGCGCGGACTCTTGCGTCAGCCTTACGTCTGGTTACCGTTGTGTTTGCGGGCGGTTGCTACCCGACGATGATGGTCTGGTTGGACGGTCAGTCAAAGCAAGTTGTCCCAGAAGGTAAAGTAGTTTTTCGAATTTTCCAGAACTGTATTTACTTGAACATTAGTTAAGCTCTGATCGGTGTTCTTATAAGTGCATCAAAATTCAACACACGTATTGTTTTTTTGCGTTAATTGAGTTGCATTTAATAAGCCTGATATTAAACCGTTTCGCAATAGGACAGTCATGACACTCTTTGCCCTATTCCTTGGTCCATGTACAGATGGGAATTTTAAAGCTTAGTGAGCTGGGGACAGGCAAGTGGCACAGTGGTTAGCACTGGTGCCTCACACGTCTTGTACCCCTTTTCCACTGCAAAGGTGGCTGTTCCGGTGCCGATCCCAAATGTGGAACCAGTGTCACGTTTTTCCACAGAAAAAAATGCCCCCGTCATTATGGGCACCATTGTTGCACGGTGTAGTGGGCGTGGTTTGTGACGTGGGCGCAGTGTTGTCACCACTGGGCTCTCAAGTCCGTGGAAATGCAGGACGGCTCTTGCTGGTGCCCCACTTAAGCACCGGCCGAGCACCAGCCCCAGTGCCAGCACTGGCACCAGTGGAGTGGAAAAGGGGCCTTTGACGCCTCCCCAGTCCAAACACATGCTGCGGTTCCTTGGAGTTAGCAAATAGCATTGGCCACAGGTGTGCATGTGTGCGTGCTTGGTGTGGTAGTGTGCCATGTGGTGGGTTTGCGCCCTGTGATGTTGCGCCCCATCCAGTTTATCCCACTTTAATTCCCACAATATTACGTATTATTTTATATATATTACAATAATAACAGTAATACAATAAAAAATTGCAGTGTATCTTGCAGACGACGTTTTGTGCATCTCCTCTGAAAGTCGCAGACGGTCTGCAGATGAACCAGGAAGCTGGAGAGAACCTGGGAGATGAAGCAGTACCCGCTGTGCTGGGCAGCTCTGGTAGGACCTGGACTCTCTTTGGTCTGTACTCCTCCCAGCTGCTGGTCTGCTGATGGATCACAAGGCTTCTCTGTGTGGTGCAAGCAGGACAGCCAGTGACGGGGAGCCCCCTGGTGGAAATGTACTATGATTGCAAGCAGCTGTGGAGAGGCCCCGATGTCAGCCCAGAGGCAGGCATCCCCGCCGACCTCCTCAGCCTGGTGTATCCTTCCTGCCCCCCCACCCCACACACACACACTCTCACACACCCCCGGGAGGCGCCCTTCTCCTTAATGTCTCAGTCACTCGTTCGGGTATGACTCCCGGCGCCGGGCCAACCTGCAGTTGCTGGACGAGTTGACGTTGACCTTCATCGCTGGGAACTTCCTGGTCCTCCTGGACATGTGCAGCGGGGAGCAGCGGTACATCAGCAGCTGCAGTGGGCAGGGCATCGGCGCCATCATGGTACCGCTACGTGTGCTCTGCCTGCCTTCTGACTGGGCTCCGGCTGGGTTCTGGCCCAGTTTTGGCTGGCTCCCTTCCAGGTTCTGGCTTGCATCTGACTGTCCTTTCGCTAACTGCAGTGTGCCCCCTCCCTCTGTGCCACCCGGCCCTCAGGTTGACCCCAGTAGGCGCTTCCTGGCCGTGGCAGAGAAGGGCAGCTGGCCTGACATCGTGCTGTATGAGCTCCCCTCCCTGCGGCCATATCGCGTCCTAAGAGGCAGGAGCCACCCATACATTTCCCACAATCCATGACCGTATATAATGACATTAAAACTTGAATCTGTGGCCCTCTCACGTCCTTCCCAGGGGGCACTGTGCAGGCTTATGCCGCTCTTGCCTTTGACCGCGAGGGCCTCCTGCTGGCCAGTGTGGGCGGGGCCCCTGACTACATGCTGACGCTGTGGGTGTGGCGTGAGGAGCGCGTGCTGCTGTGCTGCAAGGCCGCATCCCAGGACGTCTATCGCGTCTCCTTCTCCTCCGATGACCCAGCTCAGCTCACCACCTCCGGGGCCGGACACATCAAGTGAGCTCCATGCGTCCTGCCCCTCCCCCCACCCCCCCCACCCAGCATCCTCTGCAGCCTCATGGCTCTGCCTGCGGCCCCTCCTAGGTTCTGGAAGATGGCCAGTACTTTCACGGGCCTCAAGCTGCAGGGGCTGCTGGGAAGGTTTGGGAGGACGACGCCCACAGACATCGAGGGCTACGTGGAATTTCCGGATGGCAAGGTGCCCCTCCTCTCCTCGGTAAGGCACACACCATAAATGCTGATGCTGACCGTGCCCGTGCCTGGGTGCAGGTGCTGTCGGGGTCGGAGTGGGGCAACATGCTGCTGTGGGAGGGAGCTCTGATTAAGGTGGAGATCTGCCGGCGGGGCGGCCGGTCTTGCCACAGTGGCCCCATCTGCCAGTTTGTCCTGGACGAGGGCGAGATTCTGACTGTCGGCACTGACGGCGCCATCAGGGTGAGTGCATCTCTCCGACGTCGCATCATGATGACCTCTGCGCTGTTCCCCTCGTGCGCTGATGATGCCACACCCGCCCGCAGGCCTGGCACTTTGAGAGCGTGGATGGCGCAGACTCCACCGATAGCAGCGGCCTCTTCGAGCTGGAGCCCATGAATGAGGTGCTGGTTGGCCGTGGTGTGTGCCTGGCATCCATGGTGAAGGCCGCCGCACCCGGATCCTCCGTCTGGTTCGCCCAGGTTAGAGGTGAAAGGTCAGATCTCCACAGTGACCCCTTGACTCCCGGAGAGGTGCCATTCTTAAAAACAAATGCCTGTCTCCACACAGGACTCTGGTGGGGCTATCTGGAAGCTAGACCTCTCCTTCTCTAACACGGTGAGTCTGTGCCTCTGTGTGTCTGTGTCTATGTGTGTTCACAGTGTGTGTGTTTGTGCCCAGCATGTGCTGGCTGTGTGTGTTTCAGACCCGGGACCCAGAGGCGCTCCTCACTTTCCACTCTGGACCCATCGTCAGTATGGACGTGTCCAGAACCAGCCACCTTATGGCCACCAGCGCACTGGACTGTATGTACAGACACAAACATAAAAAGAGACAGAGACACAGACAGAGACACAGGAACACACAGAGATAGAGACACATTTACATTTACAGCATTTGGCAGATGCCCTTGGCCACAGTGAGTGCTTAGAGACTCCATTACTGAATACCTTGTGATACTGGTTCAATAAAACCCAAGCTAATAGTACTGTCTAAACTGTTGGGAAAACAGGGTTTATTTTTTCAAGAGTACAATACTGGAAGTGCTAAACCAAATACTTCTGAAAGAGGTAGATCTTTCATCATCGTTTGAAGACAGAGACACTGACAGAGACACAGACTGAGACAGAGACAGACACACACACAAACACGCTGTGACTGAGTGTCTCTGTGCATCTCAGGCTCTGTCAGGGTTTTTGACTTGCTGGCCCGGAGGGAGCTGATCTGTAGCTGGTTCAGACAGAACGCTACCGCAGTCAGCTGGGAGCCCCGTGGGGTGAGTCACTCTGTGTGTGTGTGTGTGTGGGTTTGCATAGATCACATTTGAGGACCAAAATGTCCCCAAAGTGTGGTTAAACCTGAAATTTCCCTACTTTTGGGGACTTTTCAGGTCCCCTTTTGGATAACCTTAATTTTATAAGAAATCTGTGAATTCTATCAAAAAACTAAAACTGTCAAAAGTCTTGTATTTGGGTTGGTTACTTATGGTTAAGGTTAGGGCTGGGTTGGGGTTAAGGGTGTCATGATTGGGATCAGGGTTTTTCCCATAGAAATGATTGGAAGGTCCCCATTTAGACAGGTACGCGATTCTGTGTTGTGTGTATGTGTAACAAATCTTCAAAAAAGGTCAAATTTTCAATCCTTACTACTTCAGACAATTTGTGAATGCAATCAAAAAAGTCAAAATGCCAAAAGTACTTAGTGGCTAATAGGTTAAGGCTGGGTAGGGGTTAAGGGTGGGATTAGAGTTCTTACCTTAGAAATGGATGGACGATCCTGACAATAGGAACATGTTTGTGTGAGGGGCTTGGACAATGAAACTGAAACACTGGCCTATATAGTGCTTGAGGTTTCACAGCCATATATGGGCGTCCTGGTGGCCAATCCTCAATCACTGTACATTCCATCAGGAAGACAGAGTGGGATGGTGGAATTAGCAGAGCAATAGCACAGCTGTACATAAAATACTGCAGAGCTCACAACATAGTAGGAGGACAAATCATTGGTGCACGTCTCACTGACACATCTGTGACCAGGACAGCAAGTCTTTTTGGTGTATCCAGAGCCTCGGCATCCAGGGTAATGCCGGCCTACCACAACGAAGGATGGACACCCAGCGCTTCTGTCTGTCCTCGCTGTCCCCAGTGCTTCTGTCTGTCCTCGCTGTCCCCAGCGCTTCTGTCTGTCCTCGCTGTCCCCAGCGCTTGTGTCTGTCCTCGCTGTTCCCAGGGTCGGCTCCTGGCTGTGGGCTTTGATGATGGCTTCCTGCGCCTCCTGGAGCTCCTCTCACCCTCAGAGGGGGGAGGCTTTGCCCTCGATGGCACCCAGCTGCTCCTCCGACAGGCAGTGAAGCCCCACGGAGGCCCTGTCAGCGCCATCGCCTTCCATCCTGGTGGGAAGTCCCTGGCCACAGGCGTAAGTCCGGGGGCGTCCTCTTTAGGGGCAGCATTTCCACTGCTGATGCCTGCTGTCTGACCCTGCCCCCCCCCCCCCTCCCGTTTCCCAGAGTACAGATGGGACCGTATTTTTCTTTGTGGTGGGCAACCCGTATGAAGCTGTCGGGTTCATCACAGTGCCTGGGCCAGTGCGATCTCTGGAGTGGGCCCCACCATCACACGTAAATGCCCCGCCTCCCCGTCGCTGATCACCCCCTCTTCCCGCCCCTCCACCTTCAGCCAGCAGCCTCCTCTGTCCCCCCAGGACAGGAAGACCTTGCTGATCCTGTGTGAGAATGGCCATGTGGTGGAGGTGGCAGCCCCAGAGCCAGGCAGCTGGGTCCCCAAGGAGTGCAGCTATGAGCTCCGAGACCTGCCTCAGGCGCACTTCCACTTCCACTCCGTCAAGTCCCGCATCAGGGTCTGTGCTGCTCTGTTACTGTGTGTGTGTCTCTGTGTTACTTTCTGTGTCTCTGTGTTACTGTGTGTATCACTGTGTGTATCACTGTGTGTGTCTCTGTGTTACTGTGTGTATCACTGTGTGTGTCTCTGTGTTACTGTGTATGTCTCTGTGTTACTGTGTGTCTCTGTGTTACTGTGTGTATCACTATGTGTGCCTGTGTGTTACTGTGTGTGTCTCTGTGTTACTGTGTGTGTAACTGTATGTGTCACTGTGTGGTATATATACTTTATATAGCGCCCTTCACAACAGAGTTGTCCCAGGGTGCTTTACATGGTTGTGTTAGAATACATTGCTATATGCAAGACAAAACAGAGTGGAACAGAGAAAATAAAATATATAGAATGAAATAAAGACAGAAGAGAAAAAAAAGAAAAGAGAGAAAAAGCCAATTGACAATGGAGGAGAAGAACCAAAAACTCCCAAGCAAGAAGTTACTGTGTGTGTGTTACTGGTTACTGTGTGTGTCACTGTGTGTGCCTCTTTGTTACTGTGTGTGTCTCTGTGTTACTGTGTATGTTTGTGTTACAGATTATGTCTTTGTTTTATTGTGTGTGTAACTGTTACTGTGTGTGTCACTGTGTGGTTACTGTGTTTTTCTGTGTGTCTCTGTGTTACTGTGTGGGTAACTGTGTGTGTCTGTGTTACACAGTAACACACAGGCATACACAGTAACACAGACACACATACAGTGACACACAGGCATACACAGTATGTCTCTTTGTTACTGTGTGTGCCTGTGTTACTGATAGCCTTTTCCTGCCACAGCGGGATGAGGAGGTCGCCAAAAGGAAGGCTGAGAGGCAAAAGAGAAAAGAGGAGGAGGAACAGCAGCTGAAGGAGCCCCTGAAGGAGAAGGAGCCATGGGGTGAAAAGGAGGAGCTGCCTCCTCTGTACATACCTGACCCCCCCAGCCCCCTGCTGTGCGGCTTCTATTCTCAGCCTGGCTCATTCTGGCTGTCTATGGTATGGCACTGACACATCGGCACTGACACTGCCAGAGATGCAGATGTGTTCACGGATGTGGTCAGGCTCGCACATCGGGCACGGTGGTCAGGCTCGCAGACCGGGCGCGGTGGTCAGGCTCTCAGACCGGGCGCGGTGGTCAGGCTCTCAGACCGGGCGCGGTGGTCAGGCTCGCAGACCAGGCGTGGTGGTCAGGCTCACACATCGGGCGCGGTGGTCAGGCTCGCACATCGGGCGCGGTGGTCAGGCTCGCAGACCGGGCGCGGTGGTCAGGCTCGCAGACCAGGCGTGGTGGTCAGGCTCACACATCGGGTGCGGTGGTCAGGCTCGCACATCGGGCGCGGTGGTCAGGCTCGCAGATGTCACACATCCCTGCTTTTCTCTGTGTGCAGGGTGGCTTTGATGCTGGCTTCCTGTACCACTGCCACTTTCCCGGTGAGCAGGAGCAGGTGGCTGAGCGGCAGCATGACGAGCCGTTTGCCGTTGTCCCACTGGGGCATGCAGAGGATGATGCCGTACAGTGCATGAGCTTCAGGTGCGTGTGCGCAGGGGTGCAGTCTTGGTCAAGGGGGTGGAACTGCCCCCTCTCACCCTCCCTCCCTCTCTCCCTCAGCCGGGGCGGCCGCCTGCTCCTCTGTGGCATGCAAACGGGCCGTCTCCGGGTATACCCCCTAGAGCCAGGGGACCTGCACCTTCGCTCCCTCCAGGCCTCCTGGGTCCTTGGCGTCCACGACGGCCAGAACGGAGCCGTGCGTGCCGTGCATTGTAGCCACGACAACCGCTTGGTGCTAACTGTTGGCGAAGACGGCAACATCTTCTCCTTCAGCCTACTAGCTCCGTGGGGGGGTAATGGCACCCCGCATGGCCAGGAGATGGCTTCACCCCCCCCACCTCTGCACATGCAGAAAGTGGCCCAGGACATAGAGGACCCCCACACCTACAGGTCAGTGTGTCTGCGGCTCCCCCTGCTGGCGTGCCTGGGGCTCCGCATATCTCTCAGTGCTGCCCGATCCGCCTGTCAGCACCCGTTGTGTCTCCTGTTGGTCACAGCCTTGAGACAGCCAGGCAGCGCTCCGAGCTGGAGCGCCTCGCACAAGAGGCTGAGCACAAGAAGGCAGAACTGCGCAGGGAGCTGGCCAAGCTGCAGAAGTGCTTCTGGGAGCTGCAGGGGAAGAGCCGGGAGCTGCCAGGACACACGGTACCAGCCCCGCCCCCCACCTTGCCCCACCCCCTCATTCCACCTGGCTCCGCCCTCTTCAGCCCATCCATCTTCTGACAGTGTTCTGGTGCTGCCTTTGCTGTGGGCTCAGGACCAGGGACTGGACCAGCGCTTTCAGGACGAGGTGAAGCAGATGACGGCCCAGGAGGTTGCCAAAACCCAGAAGAAACTGGCCTGGGAGAGGGAGTGGTACCGGATGGGCCTGCAGAAGCTTCGGGAAAGGTGGGGGCCCCGCTGAGTCAGAGCTCAACCGGGCCACGTCTCCCTGGCTGCCCGGCAGTGCCGTCTGACCATCTCTCGCAGGTTCGGGGATCCACTGCAGTCAGACCCCACCAGCGTGGTGGCATTTCACAGTACCCATCGGGTCTCCACCTATCGCATAACGAAGCCTTCACCGGAGCAGCAGGTCCATGGTACCGGCAGCGGGCCGGAGAAGTGGCTCCCCGGGACAGAGGCGGGACAAGGGGGAGTGGCGGCACCGGTCCCGGCAGCCTGTACGAAGACCCCATCATATCCATGGCTGTGCAAGTGAATCTGTAATACGTGCAGATTAAAGTGTCCTCCTGTGCCTCTAGTCGTCACAGAGCCTGCACCCAAGCAAGGTGACCTTCAGCCCCAGCTTCAGACCTGTGAGGTGCGGAGTGGGGGCAGCAGGCTGGCGGCCCGGCAGGCCCGGAAGCTGCAGCAAGCTGCCGAAAAGGTCAACAGAGCAAAGGCCAAGATGCAGCAGCGGAGGAAGGAGTGGGCTGACCTGTGAGTGGCGCCGTGGTGCTGGCCGTCGTGCCCTTTGTCACATGAGCCTGACCCCGGCCCCATGTCACTGGCTGCAGTCTGGCCAGCAAGCCCAGCGAGGCCACAGAGGATCCCCAGGATGTGCAAGCCATCCGGCACGCTCAGGAGAACATGGGGGACTTCAAACTGAAGACTGCCGACGACTTCAGAGTCCCAGAGCACCGAAGAATGAGCACAGAGCGAAAGAGAGCGCAGCTGGTGGCACTCGAGGAGGAGGTATGATTCAGGCACCATGGTGACTGTGATGGCAGTTATTCACAGGGATGATGTCAGTGACTCTCTGCCAGGGCCCCCAGAGACTCCTCACTAAAGGCTGCCCTCATGTGCTTTCCATAATGACTCTCCTGCTGTTCTCCCACCCGGGGTCCAGGGTGTCATTTCTCCTGTGATCCTTCTGTCGTACTCCGTGACTCCCCACCAGGGGGCCCTCATGTAATTTCCCCGTGATCGTTCTGCCGTACTCAGTGACTCCCCACCAGGGGGCCCTCATGTAATTTCCCCAGTGATCCTTCTGTCGTAATCAGTGACTCCCCACCAGGGGGCCCTCATGTAAATTCCCCGTGATCATTCTGCCGTACTCAGTGACTCCCAGCCAGGGGGGCCTCGTTTAATTTCCCTGTGATCATTCTGTCGTACTCAGTGCAATTCTTCACCCGGGGCACTCATGTAGTTTCCTCAGTGGCAATCCTGTTGTACTCATCAACTCCCCAACAGGGGGCCCTTGGGTAGTTTCTCCAGCAATTCTTCTGTCGTAGTCAGCGACTGCCCATCAGGAGGCTTTTGTGTCATTTTTCAAGTGACTCTTATTGAACTCATTGACTTCCTGCCAGGGGGCCCTTGTGATGTTTCTCAAGTGACTCTCCTGTCAAAGTCAGTTATTCTCACTAAAGGGCCCTTGTGCCATTTCTGCAGTGACTTTTCTGTCACACTCTGAAGTGACTCTCTTTTTGAAGTGACTCCCTTTCTAGGTTCTCATCTAGGTGTTCATATCTCAAGTAACTCTCTTGTCGATCTCAGTTATCGCCCGAGTGATTTTTCTGTCGTACTCAGTAACTCCCCAACAGGGGGCCCTCTTGTCGTTTCCTCAGTGACTCTCCTGTTGTTCTCGGCACCTCCCTGCCACGGGGCCCTTTTTTTGTTGTTTCTCACGTAACTCTCTTGTCGGGCTCAGAGATCCCCACCAGGGAGCCTTCTTGTCATTTCCTCTCCTGTAGAGAGCCACTTGAGAAACAACACTAGGGCCCCCTGTTGAGGTGTTGCTGTGTACAACAGGAGAGTCACGCCAGAGTTCCGCTGTCTGAAACACAGTTTTGCTCCATCCCCTGCACATCTGAGTGTTCCATAAGCCGAGCACTTTGCAGGCTGGCTGGGAGAGCTCATGAATAAAAAAGCACTGTGTGATTGGTCTCCTCTCAGAAGCTGCCAGACAAGGCATCTGGCAAAACAGACCTGTTACTCATTGGTAGTGAGGTGGTGCAGAAAGCTGCTTCTGGGACTCTTCTGGTAGAGTCACAGGCATTGGGTAGCGTGCAGACGATCAGCCACAGTGAACACAGTGCAAATGCTCTTAGTGTAATTCCAGGGTCACTGGGAAGCTAGAGGCCCCTGGTGGGGAGTCACTGAGTACGACCACAGAGTCACTGGGGAAATGAAGCAAGGCTCCATGTTCATTTCCTTACAGACCCACCGGAGAAAGACCCAGATGAACAATCTGGTTGTGGGACTGCGTGACTTCAAGCTGCAGCTGTTTTCCCAGCTGCGCATTCAGATGCAGCAGCTGCAGGCAGTGCAGGCACAGCTGCCTCCAGCCCTCTGTGTCACCCCTCTCACTGTCCTGGGCCCTCTGCCTGAGGAGACTTCCAAGCAAAAGCTGCAGCCCAGCCCAGCCACGCTGCTGCGCCTGCATGCAGGGAGGGCGCCCCCTGGTGGCGAAGGGGAGGAGCCCAGCCTGCTGCAGCTGCTGGCATGTAAAGGTGGGGAGGCGGGGGCACGCGATGCTGTGCCCATCAGTGATGGTCCCCCCAGCCAGCTGGAAGGTCCCGCCCTCACAGAGCTGGAGGAGGAGATGAGGCGTGTGCAGGAGATTAAGCTGCTTCACCAGCAGGACAGCCTTCTGGCCCAGGTCTGTGTCTGTGTCTGTATCGGCCTGGCCCCCACGCCCGCCATCGTTCTCCTCGTTAAGGCCCTGCCCCCCCCCCCACAGATGTCACAGAACATGCAGAACTTTGACGCCCAGCTGAAGCTTCTTCGCCACAACAAGCTGAAGTTGGACGTGAAGGTGAAGCTGTGGGACCTGCAGCACATCACACTGTACCAGGAGCTGCTGCTGCTCAGGGACTTCGAGGCGAGAGAAGACAGGCTGCAGGAGGCGCTGTGCCGGTGCCAGGAGGAGTGCTGGCTGCTGGCGGTGAGAGGGGCTGCCAGCGTGGGGGGGTCAGGGCCTGTCTGCAAGCAGGACGCGGGGAGGCCACAGCACTCCCATCAACTGACATGCATCTGTATGTGTGTCTACGTGTGTCTGCCTCTGTGTGTGTCTGTGTCTGTATGTGTGTCTGTATGTGTGTGTGTCTGCCTCTGTGTGTGTCTGTGTCTGTTTGCGTGTCTGTATGTGTGTGTGTCTGCCTCTGTGTGTGTCTGTGTCTGTATCCATGTCTGTATGTGTGTGTGTCTGCCTCTGTGTGTGTCTGTGTCTGCATGCGTGTCTGTATGTGTGTGTGTCTGCCTCTGT
>JAODKN010000079.1:21352456-21363036 GCA_026774425.1 Petrocephalus zakoni
AATCCATCTAAAAATCGTGATAAAATTGTAATCGTGATTTAACTGTTAAAAAATCGTGATCTAATATTCTGACCATATCGCCCATCCCTAGTGCGTGAACTAGCAGGGGAGGCGTTTGTGGTATAGGGTTGGCTGACGATGTATTCTCTTTTTGGCCTGCAGTGGAGAGACATCGGAAGAAAAAGATCAACGCTGGAATTAATCGCATTGGAGAGCTTCTCCCCTGTTCCCAAGCCTTGAAACAGGCAAGGCAGCATCTCCCGCTCTTCTCCCATCCCAAATACCGGTACCCGAGTATGAGCCCAGTGTGGGGCTGATACCCCATCCGATTCTCATGTGTCTGTCCCCGACCTGAATGCTGGTACCCAAGTGTGAGGGTGGGGCCAGTACCAAGTCCGATTCCCGTGTGCCTGCCCCCAACCCAAACGCCGGTACCCGAGTGTGAGCCCAGTGTGGGGCCAGTACCAAGTCTGATTCCCGTGTGCCTGCCCCCGACCCAAACGCCGGTACCCGAGTGTGAGCCTAGTGTGGGGCCAGAACCAAGTTTGATTCCCGTGTGCCTGCCCCCGACTCAAACGTCTGTACCTGAGTGTGAGCCCAGGCTGAGGCCGATACCCTATCCAATTCTCATGTGTCTGTCCCCGACCTGAATGCTGCTCCCAGAGGGTGAGCCCAGCCTGGGACCGGTACCCAGCATGACTCCCATATGTCTGCATCTGCTGTAGAGTAAGAACATGATTCTGGACCAGGCCTATCGCTACATCACGGAGTTGAAGCAGCAGAATGACACACTTCTACTCAATGGTGGAGACAAGGTGCAAGGTATGTCCACATCTGTGTATAACTAAACTAAATCTAAGTATAACTAAAGACCCGAGGTATGTAACAGTGTTTCCTGAAAGTTCCATGTATACATGGAGTAATTTGCTGTGCATTTGTAAATATAGATCACGTGTTTTGTTATCTGACTAAAGCGTTAATTTGTAGCATGTTAACACTTATGGACAGAAAGTCCCTTACAACCAGAATGACCTTTTCTCTTTTAAGGGTTTTATTGAGCTTCAAATTGTTAAACTGTTATTGTTAAACTCAGTAAAACTGAGGTGCTGAGGTATCATCCACTGCATGGCTGCATTTAGGTTCTCATCCTGGAGATGGTTTGTGGTGTGGTGGTCTGCAGCATCATGCTGTATTGGCGTGTGCCCCCTTATCTATAGATTCTGGGCCTCTTGATAGTTAAAGACTTGTATATCCAGCATTTTTTCAGATGCCTGGCTGTTACCGTTGAAAAGATACAGGCATCTGAAAATAGCCAATCAAGTGTTTTTGTGAACAAATGTGAAATCTCATTGAATTTAAAGCCACTGTAACTTCTGAACTATATGAGCTAGGCTAGAGAAATTGGATTTTTCATTTTGGCCCAGGGGCCAAAAAATTCCATAAAATAGTTCAATTCTGAGATGCTTGAGCGTGGACTGCTTGTTGAGTTGACCTAGAATGACCCAATTACAAGATGAAAAGTTGTGTAGAGTGAACAGTACAGCAGTGGTGACTTTAAAAGTCAGGTAGTGTGAACTTAGCACTAAGTGCACAGCGTATACGCAGCACCAGGGGTGGATTAAACTCTGCAGGGTCCACTGGGTCCCTAGGCTGTAGCCTGGCATAGCCAATTTACTAACTGGCCCCTGCACATCACTGTACCAGCCCCGTGCTTTAAGCCTGTCTGTCCGCCTGTTTGCTCACTGCAGCAGAGGAGATCCGGAAGCTTCGGCGCCAGCTGGACGAGCTCCGCAAGGAAAGCGCCCATTACATAGAGCTGCTCAAGGCCAACGGCATCAGCTTCCTGGATGACCCCACAGTGCACTGGAAAGGCAGGCTGGGCCGCACCCGGCTTGCCAAGGTCACCCCAGCACACTTGGTCCCCGAGGGCATAATCGTCTACTCCAACGGGAACGTGCTGTGCCCTGCAGGAGAGGATCCGGCCGCCCCCAGCAAGGATGCAGGGAAGCGATCCAATGACGTTGTTGCCATCCAGCCCACGAGCAGTGCTGCCTCAGCGTCCAGGCCCAAATTCTGCTTACAGGATCCCCCGGCCTCACCTGCAGCCCAGCTCCTGCCTGCTCCGGGTCTTGTGGCCGTGGAACGACATACGAGTGACTCTCACGCTGCCTCCAAGCTGCCGGGCACAGTGTCCTACATCGCCGTCCCGGCCGTCTGTCCCCTTTCTGCAGCCAGCTTGGCCACGCCCCAGCCCCCGGTCTCCATGGCGATGCCAGGCCCTGCACCCCGGGTCAGTCTCCCTCTGGGTCCACTCGCAGTCCCCACTCCCCTGCCCTCAGCTCTTGGTTCTCAGGAGTCAGCCCTGAGGACTCTGGCCTTAGACTCTACTGCTGGTGTTGCCCCCGAGCCGGGCTCCCGATCACTCTGTGCAGTTACAGTCCCCCAGAGCATTGGGGAAAGCCATGCCCTCAGGATTGGCAGCACCGGGAGCACGCAAACCACGTGGACGACGCTGCAGCTGGGCCCGAGTAACGTGCAGCCTTTCTGTCATGCCATAGTCAGCAATGCATCTTCCACACAAGCTTGCAGCAGTACCACACAGAGCCTGCAGGGGGCACTTGTGTGTCCTGCTGGCTCTGTTACCTCTATTCAGCCTGTGCTGGCACAAGCCCAGGTCCAGACTCCCCCTCCTGTACTGCCCCCCCCTCAGGTCCAGACATCCATGCAGATACCACTACCACCCCCCATTCACGTCCCACTGCAGAGCTCCGCACAAGCACCTCTCCAGGCTGCACCCACGGTTCTGCCCCTGCTGCAGACCATGCAGGTCCTGCAGATGCGGAGCAGTGCGGCGCCTCCTGCTCCCCAAACCACCAGTAATCCCAAAGTTGTCATCCTTCAGCCAGCCAATCCACCGCCAGCTCAAGCAGTGGTCAGGGAAGGCTTAGCCAATCAGTCATCTTGCCAGCACATTGTCATCATTCAAGCAAACAACCAGAACTCCTTGCAGCAGAACCCCAATGTGAATGGGGCCCCAGTCGCAGTCCCTCTGACACAGCAGATTGTTACGTCTAGCTGTGCCTCTTCCACTACTAATGTGCACACAGTTGGCGGAAAGCACCTGGTGCACATTCTGCCACGACCACTAGCTCCACCTACTTCCAGCCCGGCGCCACCCAAGCAGACGCCTCAGACCATAACAGTGAATGGGCAGGTCTTTGCTCTGCAGGCAGTAAAGCCACCAGCTGGGTCATCTACGAAGAACGCCATGCAAATCGTCCAGCCGACAACCAGCGAGGACCCAAACACCAACCTCACACTGCACACCCTGGGGGCCCTCGCCAACCTCAACCAGAGCATTTCACATGTGTCCAATCAGAGTCTGCAGCTCAATGTGACCCCGCCCTCCCATCCCCTAGCCCCGATTCCTGTTCCTGTCACCACGGCAGCAGTAAATTGTAGTCCTGCTTTGGCCACGTCTACCACTTCGGTTTCCAGTTCAGTTGGGGGCCCTGTTAAGGTGTTACTGAGGAAACCTGGGTCATCGCTAGCAATAAAACCCAAACAAAAACGCCCTGCCTCTAAAAGGAGTATCCCAACCAAGAAAATGACACCCAGACAGAGGGATGATTCTCTCCCTCATCCCGGAATTGAAACTGGTCAGAATCAGCCTGCAACTGAAAAGCAAATCCAGTCGATGGAGCCTCCAATATCAACTGCCATTCCAGAAAGGTGCTCCTCTACCAGTACTATAGAACCTGCCCTTCAGCAGTCTGAGGAACTTAACAATATGCAGTGTGTTACGTCCCCATTGGGTGGAACCTCTAGATCTGCTGCCAGTTCCACTGCTAGTAGACCAATAGTTTCTAGTTCTAGTTCTCCAGAGTGTATTTTTGCTGTTAGCCATGTGAGACTGACACTAAGTGGACCTACAGTCACCAGTGAGAGTCCTGCTCAGAGCACATCTACAATATCTACCACAAGTTCCCCAGAATGTAGTAAATCTGTAGTAATCTTCACCATTAGTGGACCCACCATATCTCCAGTGAGTGAACCTGTAGTATCCGGTGCGGCTTTGGCAGAATTCCCACCTGCTGTGAGCTGCGTCAGTTCCTTGGTCGGTAGACCCGTAGATTCTCCTGTGAGTTCCACAGTGAGTAAACTCCTAGTTACAAGTGATGCTTCCACAGATGGTAACCACAAAGTGCCCAGTTCTAGCTTTACAGTTACTGGGCTCTCATCAATTCCACAGCTGAGTTTGTTGACGGGCACATCAGTCAGTCATCCCGTGGACATTCAGGACTCTCTGGTAAACCGACCCCCAGCTCTTATTGCCTCTTCTTTGGCCACCCTCCCGACACCATGTTCAGTATTCTCTTCCCCATCGATTCTAAACGTTCTTCCTCCACTCCCTGAGTGTGCAAAGTCCACTCCTCCTCCTCAGAATGTGATTTCCTCACTAGAACCCACAATGTTGTCTCTGGCATCACCCCAGGGTAATACTGTATCTACAGAGCCAAGCTTGAAGACTCCTGGAAGAGATGGCGACCCCAGTGGAAGCAGGGTATCTGATGAGGGAACGGATAAAGGGGTTTCAGGAGGAGAAGAGCTGTCCAGGAAGACTTCAGCTCCACAACAACATGTGTGTGAGCTGGAGCAGGACACTCTTGGGCAACCTCTGCTGTCCAGCCGACAGACAGAGTCCCCAGTGTTAGCTGGGCCTGCTGGTGCTCGCGGGTTCTCTGTGGCATCCATGCTTCCCCCTTGCCATGCAGTCAGTGCTCCTGGAGTCTCCTTTGCCACTTTTACCTTCACCTCAGAACAAGCAGAGATCTTGGCTATGGCTGCGAGAGCGATCTTTGAACAAGATAGTCCCGGGAGGAGATCTGGAAGCTGTGGGATGGAGAGTCCTACACCTGGCCTTGTGTCAGGTCTCGCCTCAGGTTCCACATCAGACTGGGACCTTGCAAAAACTCAGCATACCTCCCACTCCAAGGAGAGGTCAACGGGTTCCCAGTCCAAGCTACCAAAACCAAGTGAAATGACGGCAGCCAAGCCTCTTTCCCAGGTTTCTGAGTCTCTAGAAGCACCGGCCAGGGAGCTGCTGGCTGCTTCCTACCCCCAGTCTTCCCAGGCCCATTCCCAGTCCTCCCAGTCTCCTAGTGTTGGTAGCCTCAGTGTTAATAACTTGATAAGGCCTGCCAGTTCCTGTCAGCCCTACCTCTGCTCTCCCAGCCTGCCCCAGCAGGTATCAGCGCCATCACCTGTGGTCCCGTCCATGACCCAGCCCCCTGTTCTCCTCCCACCCTGTTCTGCCTCGGGACAGTTATCTGAGTTGACTCCCTTGAAGACTGCCCTTGGCACCCGCCGCATGAAGGACTTGCCCAAACGCACCGCCCAAGATGATATGATGGTATCGGGCAGCAAGAGGCCAAAGCCTTGCTCTGCCAGTACCGTGACTCGAATAGACATGAAGGCTGTTTCTTCAGATCATGTGCAGATGATGCCAGGACACCTTCCTGCTAGCTCAGGAAGCTCCTCTGCTCCCAGCAACCGCGCTCACTCCACAGATGGGCTCAGCCCATTGTTCCCCGGGAACAGCTTTATGAACACAGTTCTAAGGCAAACCGAGAGCCACTGCAGCTCACAAGTGCTCCCGCAGGAACATCTGCAGCAGAGTCGCAGTCAGCATGGCAATGCTCAGCCTAGCCACCACCAATCAGGAAACCCTTACCTGAAGCAACAGGAGCAGCAGCAGCTTCAAGGCCAAAGGCAACATCTGTACCAGCTGCAGCACCACTTGATCCAACCTGACCCCACACAGATTCATAGCCTCCACCAGAGAGTGCTGCAGCAAGATCAGCACATACAAAAAAAGCGAGGAATGGTACGAGGAGGTCAACAAGCACCGATCATTAGCCTAACACAGAAACAGCATCATGTGGAGAAGAACGGAGTCCAGCAACAGCAATCACAGCAACAGCAACAGCACCATCAGCAACAACAGCAGCAATCACAGCAACAGCACCATCAGCAACAGCAGCAATCACAGCAACAGCACCATCAGCAACAACAGCAGCAAGCACAGCAACAGCACCATCAGCAACAACAGCAGCAACCACAGCAACAGCACCATCAGCAGCAACAGCAGCAAGCACAGCAACAGCACCATCAGCAACCATCGCAGCAAGCACAGCAACAGCACCATCAGCAACCATCGCAGCAAGCACAGCAACAGCACCATCAGCAACAACAGCAGCAGCCACAGCAACAGCACCATCAGCAACAGCAACCTCAGCAACAGCACCATCAGCAACCACAACAACAACAGCATCATCAGCAACAGCAGCAGCAAGCACAGCAACAACAGCATCATCAGCAACAGCAAGCACAGCAACAGCAGCATCATCAGCAACAGCAACAGCAACCACAGCAACAGCACCATCAGCAACAGCAACCTCAGCAACAACAGCATCACCAGCAGCAACAGCAACCACAGCAACCGCATCATCAGCAACAACAGCAGCTACCACAGCAACAACCACATCATCAACAACAGCAAGCACAGCAAACACAGCAGCAGACTTCCCACTCGATGCACCAACACATCCAACAGCATCTCCAGCAGCAGCACTTTGGCGGCCGTCATCAAGAGAAGAGCCTCCTGCACCCTCAGCAGCAGCCACGGCAGGATCAGCAGGTCTCTCAGAGTCACAATGTCATGCAAAGACTGATCAGTTCCAGGTCCCTGGAACAGCAGTTAACCCCACAAGCTGGCAGCACTGTGTCACGCTCCTCTGACATGACCTGTGCTCCTTCGAGGCAGGAGCGCCACCGCATCTCTAGCTACTCTGCAGAGGCTCTCATTGGGAAATCTTCATCCAGTGCTGAGCAGCGCCTAGGCCTCCCCCTGCAGGCTACTCGCTCTGCCCAGGACCAGCCAGATATGCGCCCCTACTTGGAGGTGTCACGAGGGAAAGGGTCCCACAACCCACAGGGACGGCTTCCGCCGGAGCACCCGGGCCCTGGGGACCTGCAGCGTGTCTCCGAGTGCGCCCCCTTCAAAGCTCTGAGTGGCGGACAGCACACGCTGGCCGGCTTTGAAGTGCAGGCCTCTAAGCCTGGCCCGTCGGCACACCGGGCTGCGCAAACGCAAGGCTTCAGGATGGGGTCAGGCTTAGCAGGGGACCGGCAGCCTCGGGGGCCATACCCTGGCCAGCAAGGGGTGCCTGTGGGCAGTGGTGTCCAGCGAGACCATGATAGCTGCCAACAGAGCTTCATGCAGAGCCTCCTAGTGCCTCAGGTGGAGCAGGTGGGCCACCAGAGGGCGCCACAGTGCTGTCCCCCCGTCAGCATGGAGTACGGCTGTGTGTCAGGAACCCCTGGGGGGGACCTGCAGGCCAAGGCTGGCAGTCCCAGCGTGGCCCCCGTGCAGAAGCCCCCCGCCATGCGGCTCAGTGATACCAGCAAGGGGCACATTAATGCACAGATCGGGAGCAACATGCACAGCGGAGGGGTCAGGGCAGGCCTGCACCCCCCCACATCTCATAGCAGCGCCGAATCCAGTCTCCCCGCTGCTCCCCCCGCGGTCGCTCGGCCGCTGAATGCAGTCAGCCAGCGGTCCCGCCACCTGGGCCCGGACACACAGAGCGGGAAGCTGCGACCTACAGAGCGATCTCGACCCAGCACCCTGCGGCCTGGGAACCCATTTGACGGCGAGGGGCACCTGGCCCTTCCCACGGGGGGTGGGGTCCTGTTGGGCCGACAGCAGCCAGCGGGTGACACACGCAGGGGCAGCATCGTGCGCTTCATGGCCGACAGCGTGCAGGTCGGGGGCGATGGCTTGGTGCCTGACCAGCACCTGGCCCAGAATTTTGGCTTCTCCTTCATCCCTGACAACGCCCCTGCCATCAACACGAATCCCACCTTCATGCCACCTGTGAGCCAGCCCAGCACGGCCCGCACCCCAGCCATCCTGCCGGTGGAGCCACAGGCCCCTCTTTCCTCCTTCTATCCCTCGTACTCCCCCGCGGCGCACCCCAGTCTGCCCAGTGACATCCAGCTGCAATACTTCCCCAACCAAATGTTCAGCAGCCCCAACACAGAGAAGACCAGCGGGCCACCGCTGAACAATCGCTTCGGCTCCATCCTATCACCCCCACGGCCGGTGGGCTTCGCGCAGGCCAGCTTCCCCCTCCTTACTGACATGCCCCCCATGCCCATCACCAACTCCTCGGCCATCACCCCGCACTTGTCCAACTTCAACCTGACCTCCCTATTTCCCGAGATTGCTACAGCAATGCCAGCTGATGGCTCCACCATGCCCATGTCTCCACTGCTGTCTCTCACCAACACGTCATCCTCAGACTCCGGGAAGCAGCCCAACCGCCCTGCCCACAACATCAGCCACATCCTGGGGCATGATGGGAGCTCTGCCATCTGATTGGGTCGGTCCCATGGTGGGCTATGTCTGGACAGTGTTAAAATCCATCTGTGTTCAGGGTGTTTTTCTTAATTTTTATATTTTATGTTTTATTTTTGACAATCCTAATTTCTTTGGACACTGCTATCACCTGCTGTCTGACACCCACCAGAGAGTTTGAAAGACCTTCAAAAATGACTTTGATAGTGACAATATTCTAACATTTTTTTCTTATTTTATTTTTTTTTTTAGTTTTCACAGACTGGTGGGGTGGGTGGGGTCACTTTATTCAAATGTTTACAGCTGTATCTCCTCAGAGAGGAGGCCTGTGACATTTTTCAGCAGCTATAGCACAAACCGTGACTGTTTCTCACTAAGTAACCAAACTGATATCAGGGTTAATTTTATAGCAATTTGGAGCTATGTATAAAATGTAAAATCATATTTATAACAACTGTTAGTACATCCTGTAGATACTTGTAAATATATAAAGTTGATTATTAAAGATTTTCTAATTTAAAAAGGACAATGGTTCTTTTCTGGAGCAACATGAATGTGTTTATCTGCCTGTTTGATTTCAAAGGATTAAGCATGGCTATGTGCCTACAATCGGTGCGACAGGCTAAAGATTAATAAGATTGATACGTTTTTGTGATGCGATCAAAACTCCGAACGTGTGGGGCTGTAAAAGAAAAGCCGTGGCTTGAAATATTTAATACATTTCTGAAAATTAATTTACCTCTCCCCGATACTTATGGTGATCCGCGGCATGCTGGAATACTGGCCAGGGACCAGGGGCGTGACAAGCGGGGGGATGTGGGTGTTACGACACCCCCACTTTTGCTGAAACACGATTCCATCCCCCCCACTTTTGTCAGATTAAAATGATACTAAAATGTGCGCCGCTACGGGTACAAGAGCGAACTGAACTGTAGCTCGGATCGCGGACGGAAAAAAACACAAGAAACTTAGGCTATGTGCATAGGTTAGTTTGACTGAAGGACCATTTAGCCAATCACAGACAATGTGTCAGTGACGTCAGTGACGAGGGAACGAGAGCGGCTCCTCTTGTGTGTAAGTTGGTAACGTTCTTGTTACCAACATGCCTTGTTGGATTTCGGAAGAAAGTGCGGTGAGGTTTGTAGCAGGTGAGGCGCTGGGTCTTTCAGAACAAAAATAAGTAATAGTACGGCGTGCTATAGTGAAGTTAATTTTTCGATTTTTAGCCATCGTACAGGTGTTACACCATATTCTGTGACCATCATATATTGTGACCATAGGAGGCGATCTCTCGCGTGCACGAGCTTGGTATGCAAGTTCCGTAAGTCTGCGGTTGAAACTTTTATGCATTGTACAGCATATTTTATGAACATGTCTTATAATGTTTAAAGTCTCGTGGATAATGCGTACAATCCATGAATAGAGTAAAATTCAATTGCACAGTCAATGTGCGTTTTAAATGTGGACCCACTTTTGCCTTCAGAACTGCCTTTATCCTTCGTGGCATAGAACTCAACAAGGTACTGGAAACATTTCTCAGAGATATTGGTCCATATTGACGTGATAGCATCACGCAGTTGCTGCAGATTTGTCGGCTGCAAATCCACGATGCGAATCTCCCGTTCCACCACATCACATGCTTTCATGTTGTTGATGCCAATTTCAGACCCTACCATCCGAATGTCACAGCAGAAATCGAGACTCATCAAACCAGGCAACATTTTTCCAATCTTCTACTGTCCAATTTCGGTGAGCCTGTGCAAATTGTAGCCACAGTTTCCTGTTCTTTGCTGACAGGAGTGGCACCCGGTGTGGTCTTCTGCTGCTGTAGCCCATCTGCCCCAAGGTTCGACATGTTGTGCGTTCAGAGATGCTCTTCTGCGTATCTTGGTTGTAATGAGTGGTTATTTGAGTTACTGTTGCTTTTCTATCAGCTCAAACCACTCTGGCCATTCTCCTCTGTCCTCTGGCATCAACAAGGCATTTTCGCCCACACTGGATGCTCACTGGATGTTATCCCTTTTTTGGACCATTCTCTGTAAACCCTAGAGATGGTTGT
Organism: Petrocephalus zakoni; assembly: GCA_026774425.1. Classification (NCBI taxonomy): domain Eukaryota; kingdom Metazoa; phylum Chordata; class Actinopteri; order Osteoglossiformes; family Mormyridae; genus Petrocephalus; species Petrocephalus zakoni. The sequence continues at coordinate 21,362,938 of JAODKN010000079.1, forward strand.
GCGTGACAATCCCAGAAGATCTGCAGTTTCTGCAATACTCAGACCAGCCCATCTGGCACCAACAACCATGCCACGTTCAAAGTCACTTAAATCACCTTT
>JAODKN010000079.1:21413665-21432342 GCA_026774425.1 Petrocephalus zakoni
CCACCTCCCACCCCCGGGGGTGTGGTTTTTTCCGGGGGGGGTGGGGGGGGGGGGGGGGGGGGGGGGGGGGTTGGCCAGTAGCTGGCCAATTACGGTCTTCCAGAAGTATCTGCAATAGACTGCAATGTCGGCCACTTTCAACATGGGATCCCAGGATGGAGGGGCCATGAGGGCCCCAGCCAGCCCACTTCCTGCTGCCAGCTTTCCTCTTCACCCCACTTCCTGTTGCCAGCTCTCATCTCCACACCACTTCTTGTCACTAGCTCTCCTCAATTTCATTGGTTCTCCTCCTCCTATCTCCCTTTATCCCGCCTTGGTGTGGCCTGGATCTACAGGAGTGGGTCTGATTGGCCAGCCCGGACCCCCACAGGCACATGGGGCATTGCTGCACTGCATTATGGGCCATATCCCTGGGCAGCGGCTGTAGAGTCAGACTCGCCCTCGCAGTCACACTGTCTCTGCTTCAGTACGGTCAGCTCCTGCTCACCTGCCCCCCCATAATCTCCCAGCATCCTCTGCTCACCTGCCGTCCCCGATCTCCCAGTATCCCTGCCCCTCAGCCCCCCACTCATGATCAGAGGCCTGTAGTTCTGTTTGTTTCTTTTGAATGTATTAATAAAACAGTGAAACCGTTGCTCTCCCCTCATTTCCGTCTTATTTGCATGTTTAAAAGGCTCCCTGCTGGTGACTGTGTCCCCGCACACCTTCTGAAGTGCAGTACAGACCTTACAATGCACCTGTGTCTGTGCCTGGCTGTCTGACCTGCCACCAACCCCAGGACAGCAACACTGAACTCCGGAAAGTATATGATATCAGGCCCCAGCCCAGATCAGCCTAGATATCTGGCATATTTTTAGGGGCCCTGTCGCTCTGAGGCCCTTGAAATCAGCCCCCCATTATGGTTGCCGTGTTCCAGCTACTGTAAAAAAAAAACAGGACTTCGGCCCAAATCCTCCACAGGATTTCCATCTCCCCACCAAGTTCCTGTGATGGTGAGCAGGCAGACAGGCAGGACCACCTCTGGGGGCGGGGGGGGGGGGGGGCTGCAGGGAGACCCAAACAGCAGCCACACTCTCCTTGCTGATTCGCTGAGGCAGACAGGAAGCCACAGCCCAGCATATACAGATGAGACAGGCTAACTCGGGCAGGGCAGACAGCTACAAACCCCCCATTCCCCGTGATACCAGCCCGACATCAATCTGCTACTTTATCGCCCTGTAAAGCACGCTCACACCATGCAGCATTAGGGATATAGCAGCTGGTTAACCTGCTCACCTGGGCTGGTTAAAAAAGTACTGTAGACTAGAACTGACAAACAGAGACGTTGTCTCTGTGAGATTCACACACACACACACACACAGACAGACACACTCCTGCTGTCCCTGGACCATAGCGCAGACGCCCTCGGCTGCTGTTATTATGACGGTAAACACAGCGGCGCTGCATTCCAGAGCTAATGTGTGACTGTGCTGAAAATATACTCCTGGTTCAGATCAGACACACAGTCATCCAAGGGAAGCCTGCCATTTTGGAAGGGGGCCCTATGCTCCTGGTGGCAGAAATGAAGCAGTGAAACCGGCCCCCGGTGAGCAGACTTCCCGCCACCGTAAGCTACTCTCTAATTTCCCCTGGGATTCATGGAAAATTAACAATCAGACACTCAAAATATCCTCCTCCAGCAGGTGTGAGCCGGGCTTGGACCCTCCCGCAGCCGGGTGACTCTTGGGTGACACATGATTCCTCTTCCTTAGTTTGTCTAGGAGATCTGATGAAACAACCAAAGTGTACCTCTGCTACATAAAGCCAGGTCCATGATTTACAAGAGGAAGTTCTAAAAATAGCACCCCGAAGGGTTTGAAACCCCCCTTGTCACACATGGCCTGCTGATAATACCCCCACTGAGGTCAAACACACTGACCCCCCCCCCCCCAAGCCACAGACTGCACCAGCATCTGCCACCTTGTAATCACCCCCGAGGGGGGGTCTCAGGCCCGCTCACCCAGGGGGGATGACGACGTCTCTGCTCAGGGGGAAGCTTGTCTCCTTGAGGGACCTGCAGAACCTCCCGGCACGCCGCAAATGCGGGTCAGTGGAGTCTGGCTGCCTCCCCTCATGCTCTGAGACCACCACCATCAGTCATATGCCATGATGTGCCCCCGGATCTATTCCCGTCCTGCCTGGGGGGGCCTCCGGTGAGCACAGTCCTCACCGCTGACTAACCCTCCTATTTCCTCAGTGCCCACCAGCCCCCCCTCCCCAAGCTTACTGACCTGATAGCTCACCGTCCTCCCAAGCGGTGGGTACACAGAGGGTACTGACTCTCACGGTGTCCCGGTGGGGTGTTAACCCCCCCCCCCCACCCCGCCGGGGACTGGCACACTGAGGCACCGGGTGTGCATTACTAGGAGCAGCTGGGAGGGGAGGGCGGGGGCATCATGTGACAGCCACCCTCCCGCCATTTGTGGCTCCTTCGCGGCCCGACAGCGAGCATGTTTTGGTTTGGTGGGCGGAGTCACGCACGAAACCCTCCAATTAGACCGCGGATGTATCAGATGCCCGAAACGAGCTGCGGAGTGCAGAGCGCGGGGGCAGCGTCTCGTCCTCAGCCTCCCACCCGGAGTGGCGGTCCAGGGCTGCTGAGCCATGAGCTATTTCCTGGTGATGAGCGAGCAGCACGGTGGCCGGGTTCTGAGCCGGTACCAGCGACTACGCTCACAGGGGCTCCTCTGTGACGTGCTGCTGGTGGCGGCGGACGACACGCCCTTCCCGGCGCACCGCAGCCTGCTTGCCTGCTCCAGTGACTACTTCTGGTCCATGTTCAAGGAGCACACACAGGAGTCGCGGGCGCGGCGAGTCGCACTGCCGGCGCTGTCCTCCAGGGGGCTGCAGATCGTCTTGGATTTCATGTATACCTCGTGGCTCTCACTGGCGCCCTCTACACTGGAGGACACGCTGGAGGCCGCCAGCTACCTGCAGGTGACCCACGCTGTGGAACTCTGCAGCCAGTACATGAGCGACAGCCTCAGTCTGGATACCTGCTGCTTCTTCGCCAACATAGCTACCCGCTACGGGGTCCCCGGCGCTCTGACCGCCGCCAATGGTTTCATTGGCTCCCACATGGGGGAGCTGCTGGGCCCAGGGGGAGACCGAGTGGGGCTGCTGGAGCTGAACCCGGACTCCCTCCAGGAGGCGCTGGCAGTACCGGAGATGCCCGGGGTGGACGAATTGCCGCTGCTGCTCCTGGTGTTGGATTGGCTGGACAGCAACCGCGTGAGCGCCGTGAGGAGCGACCTGCTGCTGAGCCGGATTCGTTTCGGCTTGGTCCCGCCAGACACGCTGTCCTGGCTCTCCTCAGGCCGGGCTCCTTTGCGGAGCCCATTTGTGCGCAGCCTGGTCCTCAAAGCCCTACAGTACCATTGGCAGGGCCCCCGGCAACCGCTGCTGCAGAGCCCCCAGACCTCGCTGCGGACCACCAGTACGCAGGTGCTACTGGTAGGGGGCAGTTCGCAGGCAGACCAGCCCGAGGGGCAGGTCCTGGCCTTCTTCCCTCGCCACCGGAAGCTGCAGCACCTCACTGACCTCCCCTGCAAGGTCCGGCACCACTGCGCCTGCACTGTGGGCAACTTCCTATTTGTCCTGGGGGGGGAGCTCGTGCCCGCTAGTGGGGTCAGCGAAGCTGATGATGCCGTGGCCAGTAACCAGGTGTGGCGCTACGACCCCCGCTTCCGGCGCTGGGAGATGGCGCCCCCTATGGGGGAGCGCCGGGCCCAGTTTTCATGCTGCGTGGTGGATGGTGTGATCTACGCCGTGGGGGGCCGGCGGGAGAAGGGTGTGCCGTTGGACTCGGTGGAAGCATACGACATGCGTGTGGGCCGATGGCGGCAGGCGGTGGTACTGCCGTGTGGCATGTATAGTCAGGCCTGCGTCGCCTACCAGCATGATATCTACATATCCGGTGGGATCCACGGCGAGCAGCGCCAGAGCAGCAAGGACATGCACCGTCTGGATCCCTGTGGACCGCAGTGGAAGAAATGTGCAGCCATGGCCATTGCCCGCTCTGGCCACCAGATGGCAGCACTGGGCACCAAGCTCTATGTCTTCCTGGGAGTGTTCGAGTTGTTCAGTGACATAGAGTGCTTCGACCCCACTCTTAACGAGTGGAGTCGCCTCCGGCCCATGCCGAGCGACCGCTTTGACTACGGCCTGGCCCCGTTGGAGGGCGCCGCCCTGCTGGTGGGAGGCCGGAAGTGGCGTGACGGGCAGGAGGTGGCCACAGCAAACATACTGGAGTACAACCCCGAGAGTGACAGCTGGAGGGAGGTGAGCCGGCTGCCGCGGCCCCTGAGCGGGACGCAGTGCACGCTGATGCTACTGCCCAACCCCCACCACATTTAGGCAGAAGCCACCTCCCCAGTGACCTTCTTCCGGCTATGAGGCAGAGAGATGGTTAGGGTTAGGTGTAGGGCTAGGGTTAGGGTTAGGTGGATGGTTTGGCACTGCCAGGAGCTTGCTTGACTTTCTGAAGTGCGGGCACTGCACAGGGCCAGCTCTCGACTGCATTTATACCTTGGGCCTCTATGCAGCAGGAGCAATTGCATCAAAGTGGGGATTCTGTAGTGGCGGAAGAGTTCAGTGGTGAGAAGAGCTGATTTAGCAGAGTGATTCCTGGGAGTGTGATGACGGGCAGCGGGCACAACGGACTGGCACAGGAGGAGCTGACTGCTGAGCCCCTGCGGTGTGGAGCAGGCTGAGGTCACGGCTTTATCCTGCCAGGTGCTGTCGTGTCCCCGCGGCGTGGTCAGTGTGAGCAGCCCATTAGTGGGGGGAGGGAGGGAATGCAGGAGGAGACAGGGGGAGCAGAAGCTGGCATGAGCACAGTGAGACACAGAGACCGGAAGGAGGAAAACATCCTGTTACGTAGTTTGTAATGCACCTAAAAAGTCCCTGGGGGGGTCATCTGCTGATTTGTTTGCTGATCTGGAAACTGTGGTGAGAAGCCAAATGAAGACTGCACACAGACCAAGTAGCATATTATGCCATTAAAAAATGAATAAATGTAGTGTTAAAATGTGTCTGCAGTCGTGAATGAGGGTTTGTGTCTGTCTGCGTCTGCTGCAGAGAGAGTGATCATTAGAGAGGCACTGGGCGGACCCTGCAGGCCTGTCAGGTAGCGCAACGGCTCTCTGCTATGTGGGAATGGGCTAGCTGTGGCTGTATGTGTGTCCTGCATAGTAAAAAACTCATTCACAAGCCACAAGTCAAAGCAGATGTCTTTATTGCAACACCATGGTATTGCGGACTTAGGGCAGGGTTCCCTAATTCTGGTCCTGGCGGGCCAAAATCCAACACGGTTTAAAGATTTCTCTGTCCAAACACATCTATTAAACCTGGTAATTGGCTGATTCAGATGTGTTTCAGCAGGGAAATTTGCAAACTGTTGAATTCTGGTCCTTCAGGACATTTGGGAATCCTGCTTTGACGAATTGGTATTAACAGAGTTATATTGAGAAAGCGGGCTGAACAGCAGAAGACAACAGTAAGATAACAAAGGACAACTTTGATTTAAAGAGTGTAAGTTTATTGACTCCAGTTACCATCACAAGAGTTTTAAAAGCAGGAGCCTGGGAGAAGAGTAAATAAGCATGAACACGCACCCTCACACACGCACCAAACTCGTTCCCAGTGCTTCCCACCGCAGCCTGTGCTCAGCTGCGCTCTGCAGGCACCTTCGGGAATCATCATTCCTAGCTGTCAATCAAACTGTTGCATGGCAACAGCGTGATGGCATGGCAACTGTTCAAGGCTTCCTCTAGTAGCAATAAATATGATTAAAATAGTCATTCAATGTGTCGTTATACTGTAATGGTCAACACAAGCTTTTTAAAAATTAAAATCACTAAATATATTACTTATCATCTCTCTGAATATACCTTTTTGGTCCAATACAGTTTATTTACAATCCCAAGAGACAAAAAAGAAACACCTTGCTTATGTTAAATTCACCCTGGAAATATTCCTGTGGAGGCAGCAAAATGCACACAATGTGTATATGATGTGTCATATCCATAGGGCATGCATCACAATCAGAGCTTGGCAGCTACATGTTGCATGTTGAATATGTTTACATGTACACAGCTGCTTATGCCTGGGAGAAAAGACCGTATCGAAACAAAGACCCGCACTGTGTGAGACTGAGGCCCTGCCTGACTGTGCAAAGTCTGCGCTGGTAAATTCAGAGGAGGGACACCGCGTGGGAACCTCACACTTCGGCGCTCGTGTTAAAGGAGAAGCCCAAAACTCCTACCTCCAGCTTACATTCGGCACAGACTTCAGAGGGGCCGGGTTTTTAGTGCTGCTGAAGTGGCACTTACAAGCTGATGCCATGACAGAGACCCTTACAAAGTGCACACGCTCGCTCTTAGTGCTGTCGGCAAAAATACTCAGGGCATTCTCTCACAATGGGAGCCACCAGGGCAGACTGGGGGGGCAAGGTGGGCTGGGATCACTCACACACACCAGTGCCCCACTGCACCAATGCTGGCGTGCGCACAGGGCTGACCCTGTGCACGCTGACACATGTAACACACTCACATACACCAGTGCCCCACTGCACCAATGCTGGCATGTACACAAGGCTGACCCTGTGCACACTCACACACACCAATGCCCTACTGCACTAATACTGGCGCGCACACGGAGCTGACCCTGTGCACACTCACACACACCAATGCCCTACTGCACTAATACTGGCGTGCACACGGAGCTGACCCTGTGCACACTCACACACACCAATGCCCTACTGCACTAATACTGGCGTGCACACGGAGCTGACCCTGTGCACACTCACACATGTAACACGCTCACACACACAGAAACTCATCACACACCACCAGTGTTGGGAGGGTTACTTTTGAAATGCAATTTGTTACAGATTATTAGTTAATCTGTTAAAAAAGTAATAAGGATAGCAACTATTTTGATTACCGTAACTTTTAACATTTGATTACTTTTCTAACAAATGTTTTAAACAGGCCAATAAAGCTGAGAATCCCAGCGCCTTTTCTGACCAGCGTTGTCTGGAAACACACCAAGAGGCATTTTGCACAGCGAGACGATGCAAAGCAACAAAATGAATGTTATGTTCTACATCTAAGCTTTTTAATGAAAAGAATATATTTGGATGTAACCACCAACATTTTGATTATTAACTTTGTTAATTACATATTTTTTCTCAGTAATTGTAATGGCTTACAATTACAATTATTTTGTAATTTAATTACGTAACACCATTACATGTAGCTAGTCACTCCCCAACACACACGCCACTCACAGACACATGCTCGCAGAAACACCAGCTCCACATCGCCATGGAGACAGACACCCCTTGCCCAGACGGCAGGGCAAGCCGCCATCAGCTACAGCAAGGAGAATGTTCATTAATGGCAGCTCCGTCGTGCAATCCGCCCCTCCCGCCCAATACAGATGCCGAGCATCATCTGTCACGGGCAGGCGACTTTTGGGGGGGCTTCACAGGGGCATCGCTAATGGGAAGTCAGCATGTTAACAGGGATTCCTGCTGCTCAGGTCCTTAAACACAGCTGAGCCTCCTGTCGTTCACCAGCCCCCAGGCATAAAGGCGGAGCGAAGACAGACAATGTCAGGTCAAACAGAGGAAACCGCGACATTACCGTCCGCTATACTGAAGGTGCTAAAAATCAGCATATTAATAGCCGCATGTTGGCAAACACAACAAAAGGACATGAGTAACAAACTGTCCAGCAGTGAGGTAAACAGGAAGGCTGCTCGGGGCCGCCAGGGCAGGACGAGCCCAAGGCCATCGCAGGAACATAGGCAGCGCCCCCTGTGAGGAGTCACGGGAGTCCGGCTCACACTCTGACCACCCCCCAGCTTGGCACCACCCTCTCTGGGGGGGGGGGGAGGGGGGCAGCGTTTATCTACAGCACGGGTACAACCTGTGACCCCCCCAGGAGCCTTCTGGCTGTGACAGAGGGAGCACTCCTGTGGCTCACACATGTGTCTCGATGTAGGAGTGGGTGTGGGACAGAGTGGCCGCCCGGGGAGGGGCGACTTCCCGCTCCGGTGGGGGCGGGCCTTGGGGTGCCTCCATGAACAGATCCCGGTACATCCTTTTCCACTCCTGGAAGTCGGAGGACGTCAGCTTGGGATTGGACAGGAGCTTGTCGATCAAAGCAATCTCACCCTCCCTGTCCTAGGAGGAGCACAGAAATGGGGGAGGGGGGTAAGTCACACGTCCTCTCTCTCTCTCTCTCTCTCACCCAGACACAAGGACACATGAACATGCCACAGCAGAACTAGTCAATGAGATGCTGGAGGCTGTATGTTCTCCTTTGGTAACCCATCTTGCAACAGGATTCTAACACAAGATGCCATGGGAAGCAGAGCGCAGCATAAACCCAGTGTCACTCTCAGAGTCACCCCCAGAGTCTCACACACAGAGTCACTCTCAGAGTCACACGAGTCACCCCCAGAGACATACACATACAGAGTCACCCCCAGAGACATACACACACACAGAGTCACCCCCAGAGTCACACACACACACAAACACAGAGTCACACACCTGTGCAACTGGGTCTGGGACTTTCTGACCAACAGATCACAGACAGTGTGCATGGGCAACCACACCTCCACCTCCATCATGCTCAACACAGGAGCACCTCAGGGCTGTGTGCTGAGCCCCCTCCTCTACTCCCTCTTCACAGACTACTCCAAACCCACCCATGATTCTAATATCATAATTAAGTTTGCAGACGATACAACTGTGATAGGTCTGAACAGCGACGAGTCAGCCTATAGGGAAGAGGTCGAGAACCTGGAGCGCTGAAGCCAGAACAACAACCTCGCCCCATTCTCAAGGAAGACAAAAGAACTGATCCTGGACTTTAGGAGACAGAAGCATGTGGGCCACCACCCATTCAGCATCAGTGGTGAGAAGGTGGAGGTGGTTCGGAGCTTTCGATTCCTCCGAGTTCAGATCAGCTGTGACCTGTCATGGACCACAAGCACTTCAGCCATTGCCAAAAAAGGACGTCAGAGGCTCCACTTCCTGCGGAGCCTGAATAAAGCACAACTTCCACAGCAGCTCCAGGTGAACTTCTACAGGTGCACCATAGAGTCAGTGATCACATACTGCATCACTGCTCGGTACTCTGGATGCACCTCAGAGAACAGAAAGACCCTGCAGCGCATCATCAGGACAGACCAGCGGATCAGCGGCACCCAGCTTCCTTCACTGGATGAAATCCACCGCATCCGGTGCTGCGCAGAGCTGGAGAAATAGCCAAGGACCCAACCCACCCTGGACACAAACTCTTTACACCTCTGCCATCTGGTAGACGCTACAGAACCCTGTACGCACGCGCAACCAAGCTGAGGAACAGTTTTTACCCAGCATCCATCACACTTCTGAACTCTCGGCACTGATCTGGAACATTCTGAAGCAATTCCCACATTTATGTGCATTTAGTCTATTTGAAAACTCTACCTCTGCGAACTTATCAGCACCTTATTGTGTATATATACATATTTATGCAGTATATCTTGTACATATATAGCGTCTCTACATACTCTCCCATTCTATTTATGCCTCAATCTATTTAATTGTAAATATACCGTGCATCTGCTGGCGTGTTCCAAACTAAATCTCATTGTACCTACAATGACAATAAAGCATCTATTTATCTATCTCAGAGTAACACAGAGTCACCTCCACAGTCACACACACACACAGTCACTCTCAGAGTCACACAGAGTCACTCTCAGAGTCTGGTGGCGTGGCCCACCTTGAGTGTGCTTTGCAGGACGCGCAGGCGGTGCAGCTTTTCGTTGAGGTGCGGGTCACTGCTGCGCTGCAGGAAGGAACGTCGGTACTCTAGCCGTGTGGAGGGCCGCACCTGCCCCAGAGGCGACAGGCTGGCCCGCTCCAGAGCCAAGTACAGGTCCCGTAGGGAGTCCGCCCTCTGGCCGTCCTCCTGTTCACTGCCTGAAGGGGGTGCAGGGGTCAGTGGTGAGGCCTGGGGGCCACCCTTGACCCTCCCTCAGATTCCCCTGGACGCACTTCCCAACATGCGCCGTCCCGCCACCGAACCCCCCCGCTGGTATCCCGCTCGCTTCCAGACAGGGCAGAGCGCTAATGAGACGCGGCTAATTAGCCTCCTGTGCTTTAATTACACTATTAGCTCCTATTACTGACTACAGGCACCACCACCCCCCAACCAAGAGACCGTCCATGCAGCAGGTTGCAGTCACACTGACTTCAGTGACAGCACCCGGGACCCCCTACAACCACGAATACACAGTCTCCAGTCTCCCCGGGTGGCACGCTGAGGCAGGCAGCAGTACCTCGTTCAGCCACCAGAGGGAAGCCTTATTCTTACCATCTCACTTACATTCAGCGGCAACCGGCAAATCATGTGGCTGCAACTGAATACATGCAGCACATAGACAGACAAGGTCAGGAGGTTTAATTACTGCATGAATAAGCATTAGTGAATCTAAGATGCCAGATTGGAACAATTCTGAGCATGGGGTTACTGATGGTGCCAAATGTGGAGCTTCCAGCATCACAGAAGCAGCAGCTCTCCTGGAATTCCATGCGTTACAGTGTTTAGGGTTTACAGAGGATGGTGGGATTAACAGGAAAACCCACCCGTCAATGTTATTTCTGTGTGTGAAAGCGCCTTGTACATGAGAGGGGTCAGAGGAGAATGGACTGGCTCGTTAAAGCTAACTGGAAGGTCACAGGTGCAAACATAACAGCTCAGGACAGCAGTGGTGGCTGAAAGGCTTCTCTGAATGCAGAACTCGTACGCTTGAAGTGCGAGGCCAAAGTGGATCCTTTTCTGTGTATTGGGCACTCGGTGCTTATACCTGCTAGTTTGTCGATAGATGCCTTCTGAGACAGTACCACAGTTTGGGTTACAAATGGAGCACAGCATTTCGGCTTCACTGTATCCCAACGCTGCAAGCTGTGCAGTTGTGGATTTTAGCTTCAGAGGCGGCTGCACTGTGCGTTGTCATGGTGACCCGCTGAAGGGGTGTGGGAGGGGCTGCTGCGCACAGCACTCTGCGGGGGCTGGACTGGGGTCCCCGGGGAAACGTGTAGCTCACGACTGTGTATCTGTATCACTTACGGGACCCCCCCCCGACCCAGCTTCTACGACATTCAGTCAGACCATGGGGGAGACCAAAAAGAAGGTGGAGAGGGCTGAGAGCATGGGGGCAGCCCTCTGCTTCTTTCCAAATATGTCTGAAACTCACCATCCCGCCCACCTCTTACCATACCCAGACCTCACCCGAGTCCCCCCCGAACGTGCCCGGACTTCCTCACCCAGTCTCCTTTGCCCCCACCTCACCTGAGTCCCTTTCGTGGTCCTGGCCCCGCTGGTGCTTGTGAATATCACTGTGCTCAGTGCTGGCAGATGGGCTGAGGAGGGCGTGGAAGCCACCATCGCGGGGCAGGGTGTAACTGCGCGGCTTCACACCTCCCCCGGGCAGCTTGAGCAGGTTCTCACCCCCAGCCATGGGGAAGGGTCCATAGTGATCCTGAAGCAGGCTGCGCTGGGCTGGCAATGTGGACTGACGGCGCCCCTCGGGTGACACCCCGCCCCCGGGCTCCCCGAACACAGCGTCCTCCAGGGGCAGAGTCTGCAGGTAGTGCAGCCCCGCACTGGTCAGCGGCGTCTCGATCAGGTCCTGCCACGAGCGTCGCTGGCTCGCCGACTTGCGTGCCGGAGAGCCGCCGCCGCTGCTGCTGCCCCCTAGTGGCTCAGAGCGGAATTCCTCATGGGACGAGCGCGACTGTGACGTCTCGGTGGAGGAGAGCCGGGCGTGCTTGGGTTCCAGGTAGGGGCTGGCGCAGCTCATCTGGGAGGGAGGAGGGACGATCACATGAGCCCACTGGGCAGCACAGCACCCGAGTACTGCCATCATATGTGTTTCCGTACTCACTGAATCTGCTGGTTATTTTAACAGCATGTAAAAAGGGTAAACAGAGAAATGAAAGTGCAGTGAACAAGGCACAGGTCCTGGGCTGAGCAATAATGCCCACAGTCTGGAATTTATACCCATGTGTTTGTAGTTTGGGATATTTATACCCCTAAGGAAGGCATGCCAGGGCAAAGACCGCATGATCCAGCCTGCAGCCCCCCCCCTAAAAGCAACCGAAATTAGAAAGGAGGTACTGCCAAGAGACTCTGTGACACAGCACAGTGGTCAAAGGTTCTCCAGTGGTGAGCATCTCCATATCCACAGTAAAGAGTCATATAATGCTCCTTCTCGACACACACACCCCTACACCCTAATCGGAAGCAGGCGACCTCACCGAAGGCGGACGGGGGTACGTGTCATATGGGGGGGGCGGGCTGTCCTGCTTGGGCGTCGATGGCAAGTCGTTTTCCTCGTGCTCGCTCTCACTCCAATAATCTGAAATCGGAGGCACACAAACATGCTGCAGCACCACTTCACACCAGTAGAGGGCACCCTGGAGACAGTAACGCAACATTGTTTCATCAATATAGGCATGACCCAGATTTCTCACTGCGGCGTATTGGACGCTGGAATGCCAGTAAAATGCGTGCCTGTCAAAGCCCATCTAACCCAGAGTATCGAAATGACAATGGACCATGTGGCTGCGTGCATGTGCAGTTTTATTTGGATTCACAGCAGGGTATATCCCATACTGTTACTCTGTTTTTGTTACCGCGGTGACAATCGGATACAGTGTCACCAAAATATAAATGCAGCGGGTGTCACTGACACAGGTTTGGCCCTAAGAGTCAGTAGCAGAAACACTGATGAGAGTAAGAGAACACCATGTCCATATCCTCCATGTCTCCCCCACATCCCCTCCACGTCCTCCCATCTCCTCCATGCACCCCACATCCCCTCCATGTCCCTCCCCATATCTCCTCCATGCACCCCACATCCCCTCCATGTCCCTCCCCACATCTCCTCCATGCACCCCACATCCCCTCTATGTCTCCCCCACATCTCCTCTATGTCTCCCCCACATCCCCTCTATGTCTAATCCCCCATGCCTCCATGTCCCCTCCCCATCCCTTCCAGGTCCCTCCATGCCCCCCAATGTCCCCTCCCACATCCCTTCCATGACTCTCTATGTCCCTTTAATGTCCCTCCATGTCCCCTCCATGTCTCTTTATATCTCCTTCATATGTTCCCTGGTAGAAGCCCTTCCAAATCTATCTAATACAAGAATGGATCAAAGAGCAGCAAAAGTATACTACACCACTAATACTACCCACTGTAACAGTCCTGCCCCAAGAGCAGCAGCATTAAGAAGTGAAGGTGATTAATAATCATTGTTGACGCACCTCAGCACGCAATAATGAAATGTGTCCTCTGCTTTTAACCTATGTGACATTGTGATACAGCAGGGGGGAGCTACGTGAGTGCCCAGGGAGCAGTGCTTGGGGACGGTACCTTGCTCAGGGTACCTCAGTGGTACTTGCGGGTCAGGGACTCGAAGTGGCAATCTTTCAACTATACAGTTGCATCCCTAACCACTACACCACCTTACCAAAGGAACAGAAGGAAAAAGAGAAGAGAAGGTATGGAAAGTGGACACTATGGACAGCAGGCACACTGGGAAATGCGGGTGCTGTGTAATGCGGGCACTGTGGAGGGCTGTAGTGGCTGTGCTCAGTACCCCACTGCAGGCCCCACGCCTGCCAGGACTTCGTCTCTGGTGCCAGCTCTCCACACACAGCACTGCAGCTCAGCACAGCCCCCGACAGACTCAGCTAGTAATGGTAAACACCCCCTACGAAGCCCTAAACGCTCCCCTGCCCACTCCGATTCCTGCTTGGATTGGTACCCATCCATGATGCTCCGGCTTGATGCCATGCAGCAGATACCGACCTGCCCGGTCTCCCTGCTCCTGCCGGATCCGCTCGCGCTCCGCATAGCTGGCCACCACCATGTTCAGGCGACTCAGCCACCTGCGGGGGGGGGGAAAGAAATGACCGAAAACTCATCATCAGCAGCAGGATCAGAAGCCTGAAGTGTGGTTATGGTAGACAGCGGTGTGTGACCCTCCCTCTTTCACCGCAGCTCCGCCTCTCTCCTTCACCGTGGCCCCGCCTCCATCCTGAACCTCAGACTGAGCCTCTGCTCATCCTACCCTGCCCACCCTGCCCTGCTTGCCCTCCTCTGTTCACCCCGCTCTCTCTTTATACTTCTTTTGGGATAATGGGCATTCTGTAGGTCCCTCTGGCTGGCAGACCCTGGTCTGCCTACTCTAGCCCCTGCCTAACGCCCCCTGGTGGATATAGGTGCAAGGTGAAGGAACCACACTCTGTCTGCATGCACCCAGGGGGCCACCAGATGAAGGTGGGCGACAGCATCAGCGACACCCAGCTCCAGAAACGGGAGATCTGTGAAGAGCCAGGGCTCCTCCCTGTGGCCGGGAACATTTTTGCAGGTAACAGCAGTGCTCAGCTCACCTGTTCATATCATCCACGCCGTCTGCAGCGAAGTAGAAGCTCTTAATTTTGGGGTGGCAGGCCTTGAAGGCACTGAAAGACAGAGAGAGAATGCATTTGCTCTCCAGACTGCATTTCCCAGGATCCTGCAGTTGGCAGCACCTCCACAGATACTCACTACTTCTTGCGGCACTCGCTCGCCCGATCAATCTTAAACTCCGGGAGACTGATGAAACCCTCTGCCTTTTCATCCTGTCGAGGGTGAGGGGACACGGGGGCGAGAGATCAGGCCCCCCATATGCTTTGTTTTGTGCCCCCCTCCTTGTTCCCAAATGCTTCAGGACCCACAGTTTCACATAGAACCTTCCAGACCTTTATAGCATCCTACTTATATCTCCTGAGGGACAAAGACGGTACAATCTGCTTATGAAAGCAAGCTCCCACTCATTCCTGTTCCCCCCCACCAGAGCTCAGCTCCGAACTATAAACACCCACTAATCTCCAGACAGCGCTCTGTTGTGGGCTCAGGGGGAGAATGGCAGTGCCGCAGTTTGAAAAGCAGCATCTGTGCTGCTGGATCCACAGGCTCTTTGAAGCCTTTTGTATGCCTAATTATCCTCAGAACGGAATGCAGATTTCACACATGTCATCTGTTCTGAGCGTGGGTGGAGCATCTCCCTGTAGTGGGTGGGGCTTCTCCCTACAGTGGGTGGGGCTTCACTGTGAAGTGGGTGGGGTTTCTCCCTTCAGTGGGTGGGACTTTGCCCTGCAGTGGGTGGGGCTCCACCCTGTGGTGGAGGCCACTGAAGAGTGAGTGGTGTAGGTTCAGCTTCATACTAGCACTGGTTAGGAAAGCACACCAGTCAGTAGTACATCAATCAACCAGCCAATCATGGTTCAGATGTGTCACTACCAGAGTGCATGTAGGGCTTGTCATTGGCTTAGAAATAAAAGTTACAAATGATTCTGTAGTCAGCAGACTCCCATACTAAGAGTAAATGGATCATTTCCATGGGTCCTCCAGCAGGGGTGTTCAATCCCCCTCTCCTACTCCTGCTGGATTTCACAACCGTGTTGTCAGTAATCTAAGTGGCCTTGAAAAGGAGCCACACTGTATGGAGATGCGTGGCAGTGCTGCCCCCCCCCCCCACACACACACACACACACACACACACACACACAAAACGAAGCTGCTCACCTCCTCATTCATGTACCAGTATAGGCAGGAGTCCTTCAGCACAAACCAGTACTTCTTCCACTTTTGGGAGAAGTAGCTCTTGGCGTCCCTCTTTTTCCAGAGCCAACCCTCGCAGTCACCCCGGCCCAGGTCCCGGCAGGACACCCGACGCTTGCTGATGGAGGCCGGGGGTCCAGCTAGGGGCCGAGGAGTCAGAGAGGAGAGGGAGTCACAGCCCTCATCACAACCAAGAACCGGCTGTTCAAGAACAGCACAGTGAAAAATGAGGTTATCAGCACAGGACCGGGGGCGGGGGGGATCCTTACCTTTGCTCTTCTTCTTGGACTTGGATGGCAGTGAGGACTGCTGGAAGCTCTGCAGGTCAGACACACAAGACAGGTCAGACACAGCACAGCCTCCACATAACCCTCATCACTCCTCCCCCAGAGCAACCCCACATTCTTCAGATCCCATCTTCTGCTCCAAAGACCATCTCCTGCCCTGACAGAGGTGTGAGGCACGTTGATAAATACGGCAGCTCTGGAGAGTTTAGCTCCCTGGGCGGCACAGGTCACTGCTGCGCCCCCCTGGATCCCTTAGCACTTGTCTTGACTGCTTGATCTTATCTGCATTCACCGTGTGACTCGGCTGTGTGATGTTTGTATGCCGCCCATCAGTCTCAGGCACGCGGTGCTGTGATGCAGAACCAGAGCCCGAATGCCCCTCAGCTCTGATTCTCAACCTCCCCCTTCCCCAGCCAGGCTCCTGCTTGCTGATCAGGAGGCCCTGAATGTCACAGAGAGCAGGTGACACCCAAGTGAGCCTCCATGCCAGCTGAGGCGCCTACCTCAGGAGCACGAACACAGCAAGTGGATTGGCGAGGAAGTGCTGAGATAGCAGATACATCTACCCCCCCTCCTCTTAGAGCCAGGCCCGAGATGTGAGACACCACCTTCCTCCGAATCCCAGAAGGCTGCAGATCGGATCGTGTGACCCGGCACAGAAGCTCCGCGTAGGCGTTAAGGCTTGCCCTAGTACACAGCGGTATAAAACCTTGTCCCAGAACACACAGGCACAAAAGCTCGTCCCAGTACATACTGATATTAGGGCTTGCCCCAGTATGTAATGATCACGTCCTGCCTCAGATATTCCCAACTGTTCTCTGCCTTGGCATTAGACTAATGATAGTGTTTCTGCAGCTAATTGAGTTCCCCGTGTAGGAGGTGGAATCACAGCCATGCCTGGTTAGGGACTGGGCAGCCTGATCCAGCGCCTGCAGGCTTTCTAATTACCATACGGTGAGTACACCTGATTAGTACTGCTTTCAACCTCGGCTGCCCAACACATACTGGGAGACGGAAAAGATCAGACCCAAATAGGACAGATGGATGATCACACACACGGAGACAGGGGAGATCAGACCTAAACAGGACAGAGAGATGATCACACACACGGAGACAGGGGAGATCAGACCTAAACAGGACAGAGAGATGATCACACACACGGAGACAGGGGAGATCAGACCTAAACAGGACAGAGAGATGATCACACACACAGAGACAGGGGAGATCAGACCTAAAAAGGACTGAGAGATGATCACAGACATGGAGACGGGGAGATGAGGCCCAAACGGGACGGAGGGATGATCACAGACATGGAGACGGGGGAGATCAGACCCAAATGGGACAGAGACATAATCACAGACATGGAGATGGGGAAGATCAGACACAAACAGGACAGAGACATGATCACAGACATGGAGATGAGGAAGATCAGACACAAATGGGACAGAGGGATAATCACAGACAGAGAAATCACACACACTTCTTGTCTCACAGACAAAAAGTATTGCTCTTTCACAAACAGATTTTTATGGGCTCACTGTTTGGTTTTTCACTCTACAGCAGCACCGGGTCATACACAGAGTTTCAAGGCCAAGCGTAGAGGATGACGAGGAACCCCACCCAGTTCACAGACCGCACACAAACACACACACACACACACACACAGACAAGGCACAGTAGGGCACATGACCTCGTGAAAGTCAGCACCAGTTAGACCTCCTTCTCCCAAACTGGGAATGATCTGTGGAGCTTGCCGCACCAGCTAAATATAGAGGCTTTTTTGGCAGGATGCGGGAAGCCCACAGAGTGATGATGTGAACAGTGATCTGGTGTAAACAGCGGGGAGGTGGGTGGGGAGGGAGGGAGAGAAAGAGAGAGAGAGAGAGGGGGATGGACAGAACGGAGAAAAACCAAGAGAAAGAGAAAGTAAGAAAGAAAGAAAGAAAAATGGCAGATGGAGAAGGGGAGAGTTTTAGGGGCATGTGGGCTTTCCAGGGGGCGTGAGGGATACACCAACAAGACACGCAGACATGTGGATGCAGACATGCAGACACGGACATGCAGGCGTAGACACATGGATGCAGACACAAGGAGGCTAATGCAGAAAGAGCCCCCTAAGCTAGCGTGGCACGGCCCTGTCACCTACGTCACCCCAACCTAGCCCCCACACGCGGCTCCATCTGCACTGCACAGCGCGTCCGCACCCAGACAGGGACCATCTGCTCCGCGGCAGCTGACGGCTCGGAGCGCCCAGACACCCCCCCGCCCCCAAGGAAGGGCAACTTAGTAGCAAGCAGAAACACACAGCGCGCAGCACTGAGTGACACTGAGAGACACCTAGTGACACCGGGCAAAATTAAGAGACAATAAGAGACAAAGACAGAGACGTAGAGAAACAATGAGTGCCACCGAGCAAAACAGAAAGACGAGAGATACCGAGCGACACCCAGTGACTCTGAGCGACACCGAGTGACACCGAGTGACTCTGAGCAACACCAAGTGACACTGAGCGACACCAAGTGACACAGAGAGACACCTAGTGACAGCTAGCAACATTAAGAGACAATGGCGCTTTTCCACTGCATAGTACGGAACTACACGGTTCAGTTCAGCTCACTTTTGGGGGGTTTTCCACTGGGAACAGTACCTGGTACCTGGTCCTTTTTTTAGTAC
>JAODKN010000079.1:21441575-21456169 GCA_026774425.1 Petrocephalus zakoni
CTCCGTCCTCAGCCCTGCCCACAGCTCCGTCCTCAGCCCAGCCCACAGCTCCATCCTCAGCCCTGTTCTCAATCTTGTCAACAGCTCTGTCCTCAGCCTCTTCCACAACTTTGTCGTCAGCTCTGTCCTCATCTTCGTCCTCAGCCCTGCCCTCAGCACCATTCTCAGCCAAGTCCACAGCCCTGTACCAAGCTCTGTCCTCTCATGAGAACATTACACGTCACTCCCCAAGCCATGCCTCTTGACCCCACTCACCTCTCCTGCCCTCTCTCTTCAGCTTGGCTGGATCCTCATAGTCCGGCACCCAGCTATACTCCACAGGCATGGAGATGGGTCTCAACCGGCCTGAAAACGAAACACAAGCCCAAATGGCCAATCAGGAGTCACGTCACAGTGAATAATAACACTAAAGGGGTGATAGATCCTGCAGAACTATCTCCATCCAGAGAAGCCAGAGCTCAGAGGTCAGGCATACCGTAGGTGGGCGTGCCGTCCCGGCGCCCGGGGGGGGTGCCCCGGCTCTTGTCGTACTCGTAGCAGTAGAGCATGGCCTCCTCCTCCCCCAAAGGGAAGTGCTTGCGATACTCCTGGTCCAGGAAGGAGTTGGGGGACTCAGAGCCCTTGGCAACTGGGACACCCCCATGGTGACGGGACAGGTCATCCCCAGACAGGTTACCCTGTTCATCCCTGGAAACGAGACACAGGAGGGTGTCATGAGGGAAATATGAGGAATGAGAGGCATATTGTGGGAAAGCCATGGGGTGGGAGGAGCAAGTTGTTGGAGGGGCTGGAGGGGCTGGAGGGGCATGGTGTGGGAGGGGCATATGATGTGGGAGGGCCATGGGTGGGAGGGACATATGTGGGTGGGGCATGGGGTTGCAGGGCCATAGAGTGGGAGAGGCACAACCTAGAGGTAAACAAACCATTGCGTTGTCACGGCACTACCTGGGTGTGTAGGGTTCTGCTGGCGGAGGGGGAATGAACAGGTCCTGCAGAGCAGAGTCTCGCTTAGAAGGGGTGCTAATCGTGCTGGTGGGCGTGGCAACGCTGCTGGTGGGGCTCTTGGGAATGATGGGCTGAAGGTAGAGGCAAACATAAGCAGTCGAATGAAGCATAGCGGATGACAGAATGAGAGCCCTGATAGAAACCCAGAGCAGCTGATGCAGACATAAGCAATTGAGTGAGGCACAGGTGATGACACTATGAGAGTGCTGACAGAAACCCAGAGCAGCTGAGACAGTCAGACTCAGTCGAGTGACACACAGCTGATGACAGAATGAGGGCACCAAATGAAAGCTAGAGCAGCTGAGACAGGCATAGGCAGTCGAGTGAAGCACAGTGGATGACATGGTGTTAGCATTGACAGAAACCCTGAGGATGAGACAGACAAACAGCCAAGTGAAGCACAGCTAATGACAGAAGTAACAGAAAAATCCCAGAGGTGCTTCAATCAGATGGTCACTTGCACATTTTGTTGCTCCAGTAACTGACTAATCAAAAACGAAAATGTTAATATCGTGTGTTTTCACATTCCAAATGACCAACTAGTAAAGCATTCTGCTGTGAGAGACACTTTAAAGGATTCCTGCAGATGAGGTAATAATCCCATCAGGTTATTACCCCTCCACTCCGCTGAATGAAGAGTGGACCCCCGGCAGGAAGGGGTGCAGACGGTCACCCAGACCACAGTGGGTTAGGCACGCTGACCGTGGATACAGAGTGTAGACGGAAGAGATTATCGATCAGACAGGCTAGAAATGTTCCTTTGCTGTTTGCTCTTTCTGAAAAGTGATTTTCAGAGCTGGGCCAAGGCCTTTCAGAGAGCCTGGCGGCACAGACACGGCCTACCTTGTGTGCTTAGGTGGGTCCTGAGTAACCTTAAGCTGAGCTAAGAGGATAAAGGCCACTAAGGCTCTGTGTGATCACACGGCGGCCTCCGCGCTCCAAACCGCCAACCGCATAGCCACCCACAACAGAAGAGAAAAGCCATTTCTGTCACTGAGCAGTGAGCAAGTACAAGGAAATGTGGACTTCATACATCCCATAACGCTCTCTGACAACACACACAGACACATGATCTCTCTGCCAGCTACGGAATTCAAAATAAGCTGCACACCACCCCAGTATACCCACAATGCACCATCGCCCCCACCATACAGCATAAACTGTGCTTGTTCGCGAAGGGATTCCTGGAGACCTCCGTGGCTTGCCTAAGTCTTTCTACAGTCAGCCACTCTGCTGGGCCTGTAGGGGGCAGCACCTCTGCAGGCCCAGTCACATACGGAGCCCTCAAAGGCAGCATCCAGGGTTTCACACTGACGGGAGGCATAAACGTAGAAATACTCTGACTGCCTGAGTGGGATTCCCCAACCAGTGGCTGAACATGCAGGCTGCTCTCTCCCCCAGCTAATCGCACCGCACTTCTCTAAACACATCTCACAGATGAGGAGCAGCATGTGGTCACTGAGGAACCAACGTCAACATCCTGACCTCTAACCTCTGCCTTGTCAGATGGCCAGCAGGATGGGCGGTGCAGTTCTCTGACACACAGCTGGTCTGCAAATTAAGATGACTGTGACTGTGTTGGAGAAAGCAAGGAGAACAGGAGCATGGAAGGTTCTAGAGGCTAATTAAAGCCCAGCATGCTGGTGGGGGAAATACAGAAGTGGACCTGGAAATGAAGGCATTTGGATGGCCATCCAAAGTGAGCAGGGGAGAGACAACAGCCCGGATTCAGGCCTCACTGGGGGTCCAGCAAACCAGAGATGGTGTTGCCACATGACCTGGGAAAAAACGCAACTTTCGGAAGCAGGGATTGAACCTCTGGAGCTCCACAGTGCTACCCATGAAAGATGACATCACACCAAAAAACCAGCCCCCTCCAGACAGAGGAATGACATCATACCAAAATGTCAGCTTCCTCCACGACGGAGGAATGACATCATACCAAAATGTTAGGCTCCTCCATGAAGGAGAAATGACATCACACCCAAAAGTGAGCCCCCTCCACAAAGGAGGAATGACATCACACCCAAAAGCCAGCCCCCTCCACAACAGAGGAATGACATCCCACAGAAAAGTCAAATGGGACTAAGTCCTACTCACTATGACTCACAGGAGAGGACAGTCCTATACACACCGACTCAACTTTCAGAGTAATACTTCATGCACAGATAGCCTCCTTCTTGTTAATCCTGAACAAACTGATTGGACAGAGAGCAGTCAAATACACAGTGATTCACACTGCATTCCTCAACACTCTGACTCACTTAGAAGCAAGTCATATACAGCGACCCATCTCGTAGAGATTCACTCACAAGACGAGTTTAAAACCCATTAATTTAAGACAGGTGTGAGTCATACACACTCCCCAAATGTGAGTCATACACACAGTGACTCACCGAGGACTGGGCAGTCATAGATGCAGTGACTCACCCAGGACAGAGGAGTCAAAGATGCAGTGACTCACCCAGGACAGAGGAGTCATAGGTGCAGTGACTCAACCAGAACAGGGGAGTCACACACGCAGTGACTCCCTATGGAGAATGGAGTCTCACGGAAAATGGCTCTCATTCGTATGAGAGAGATGACTCCTAGCAAAACAGGGAAGCAAGGCAGGAGTGGGCGTGGGCTAGGCCCCGGGCGAGCGAGAGAGTCGCAGCAGTAAGGGCGTGGCTTGCCGGTGACGTGGCTTGCGGGGTGAGCGGCTGCACTCCCTACCTGCAGGGCCAGCGGCTTCCATCGCATGTTCTTTAGCAAGGCGGGGGCCGCACCCAGAGTGCTCTGGGGCCGCTTTTTCAGAGTCAGCAACACACCGCTGGGATCCGCACGCAGAGAGCTCACCAAGTTCCTCAACTGCCAGCCCACCTACAGCAACCGACAGGCACAGAGTCAACACACACACACACATGGAAAGCCCACCTACAGCAGCTGACAGGCACAAGTGACACACAGAAAGCCAACCTAGGCAACTGACAGGCGCCGGGTCGCATTCACATGGAAAGCCCACCTATTGCAACTGACAGGCACAGAGTCAACACACACACACACATGGAAAGCCCACCTACAGCAGCTGACAGGCATAGGTGACACAGAAATAGCCAATCTATGCAACTGACAGGCGCCGGGTCGCATTCACATGGAAAGCCCACCTACGCAACTGACAGGCACAGGTGACACATAGAAAGCCCACTTACGCAACTGACAGGCATTGGGGTCACACACACACACACCATCTACATACACAAACACACACACACACACACAGAAAGCTAACCTCTGCAACTTAAAGGCACAGACACACACACACGGCTACAGTGCACTCACGTATTCACAAACAGACTGAGATGGGCTGGATTTTGGGTGGCACTTTTGGGTGGCATTTACGTGTGAGTATCTGAGTGTGTGCATCAGTAGGGGGTGGGGATCCTGGGGGCCTGTCCCCATCCTCTAATTTAAGCCTTTTAACTGCAAACTAATAAATCAAAAAGAGCTGGTATGAAGGCAGCAGTTCCTCCTGACTCTAGGGGATGCCGCAGACTTTCGGAAAGCTTTTCACAGACGGAGCCGTCTCCAGCACAGGCAGGTGCTGCAAACCTCCGCGCCCCATCACACTGCTCTGCAGAAGGCGCCAGCAGCAAACTGAGACAGCCCAAGTTCTGGTTACCGGTGCATCACGCTGAACCGCATAGAAACACCTGGAACAGCCCAGACCGCGGTGAGGTCCCTATGCAACGCTGACCGGGATCAACGGCACAAAACAGCAGCCAGGCAAGCCGACACACCGACCCCCATCTGGGAGGCCTGCCACCAACATGGCCCAGTGACGCCCCCCAGGGGCGCACTCCAGTGACACGCTCTCTTAGTTTGAGACTAAGCAGAACTCAGCAGAGCCTCCCTGGCTCGAGCCGTACTCTCACAAGCTCAGAGAGAGATTCACGCGGCTTCACACACGCACACTTGCCCTGCACTGCCCACCACTGATGGCACGGGGTGCTGGGACAGGAGCAGCAGCAGCGACACGGAGAAGGCACCAAGGCTGACGTACGCACCACGGTCTGCTGGTTCACCTGGATGACCTCATCGCCCGCGTGGATCTTCTTGCAGCGATCAGCAGGAGACTGGAGAGACACCAGGAGGGGGGCTTTAAGAGAGTCAGGGGCACATGGGGGGGGAGGGGCTACTCTGTACTGCACACCATCTACACACACACATACACACACACCATCTATATAACCTACAGTGCAGACACTACACTACAGACACATACATCTACATAACTTACAGTAAGGTAGATCTACACACACTGGTTACATTACCTACAGCTACATAACCTACAACATAATACATAAACAGACACACACACATATACACACACATACACCATCTATATAACCTACAATACAGATACTACACACACGCACACATCAACATAACTGACAGTACATTTACTGACACACAAATCAACATAACCTACATCAACAGACACATACCATCTACATAACCTACAGTACAATACAACTACACACACCAACTATACACACAATCTACAGGTACATAACCTACAGTACAGTACAGCTACACAAACCATCCACACGCAATCTACAGGTACATAACCTACAGTACAGTACAACTACACACACCAACTATACACACAATCTACAGGTTCATAACCTACAGTACAACTACACACACAATCTACAGGTACAAAACCTACAGTAAAGTACAACTACACAAACCATCTACACACACAATCTACAGGTACATAACCTACAGTACAATAAAGACAGACACACACCTAGCTACATAACTGACAGTACAAACATCTACAGACACACACATCTAAATAAGCAGGTACATCTATACATACGGCCTACGCCCACAATCTACAGGTACATAACCTACAGTACAGTACAAACTACACATACCATCTACACACACAATCTACAGGTACATAACTTACACTACAATACATCAACAGCCAGTACATCTGCAGACACACCATCTACATACACAAACACACACAGACATGCAGCGCTTACCCCTTCAGTTGTCCCCGTGATGACATGGAGGCCATCATATGTGGATTTTATATACATGCCCTGTGGGAGAGAGTGGCAGTGTTAGCAAAGGTCCATAGTACACGCACACACACATGCACACACACACACTAACACACCCAGCATTTGAACCCAGCACCTTTATGCACTGCATAGCAGGCATTACAAGTCACCGCAAATATCAGTGATCCACTGCTCTTTCACTCACAAGTGCCTTATCACTGACACAGCCTACGCATCCCAGGATGCACTGCTCCTGCAATGAGCCAGTCCCTGGTCTTACCAGTCCTTCAGCGGGCTTGATGTTGGACAGCTGGACCACCTCCAAGTGGGCAGACTGGGAGACCACGGGGTCCGAGGACAGGGAGATGATGTGGTCACATACCCCGGACAGCGTCTTACACTGAGGAAACACACCTACACATCAGTTGTTAAATGGCATAAACCACATGGCAGCAGAAACAGAGCATGTACAGAGCGACATTCAGACCACCATGACAACATCAGTGTGCAGCATCCTGACAGTCTGAACATGCCACTGCAGCACATGTAGTGAGACGCCGACACACAGCATCTTATCTGGGTGCTGCTGTACATCCAGGATGTGACTCCCTTTGGAGGAGTCATAGCCCCACCCCCCACCCCACCAGGGATGAGGGTACTGACCCCCCTCATCAATGTACTTAGCTGGACCTTTTGGTGCAAAACATCAAAGGCTGGGTCATTAGCGCTCATGCCATCAGGCATTTATAACAAGAGGTCCATTACAAGGGAGGGGTCCTGGAGCAGGAGCCAAACTAAGCGTGAGTAGTGAGGTCTGTCAGAGCAGTGGTCAGGAGCACCACCCAGAGCGACTAGTGCGCTTTAATCACCGCTGCCGACAGAGCCGCCAACGAAGCATACAGAGGTACGGAGCAGCGTACCTCCAGCCGCCAGCCGAATGCAGGGCATGAGGGTGTGAGGAACACAGCCCAAGCAAGAGCCTGACAGCTGAGCGGTGAGGCCGAAAGAGCAGGCGGCCTGGCAGAAAGAGTCTCTGTACCGATGGATCACTGCTCCCCAGCCAAGGCTGGGAAAGACTGAACCGGAGGCACTGATGCCAGCAAGGTGGCTTCAGAGGCCAGACACTCCCATCCTAATGCCAGTCCTGCCACTACCTCCCTCAGTGTAACGGCGATCCTGCTCCTTCGTCCCCCTGTGTAACGTTGGTCCTGCCACTTCCTCCCCCTGTGTAACGTTGGTCCTGCCACTTCCTCCCCCTGTGTAACGTTGGTCCTGCCACTTCCTCCCCCTGTGTAACGTTGGTCCTGTTCCTTCCTCCCCCTGTGTAACGCCGGTCCTGCCTCTTCCTCCCCCTGTGTAACGTCGTTCCTGTCACTTCATCCCCCTGTATAATGCCGGTCCTGCCTCTTCCTCCTCCTGTATAATGCCGGTCCTGCCTCTTCCTCCCCCTGTATAATGCCGGTCCTGCCTCATCCTCCCCCTGTGTAATGGCAGGGAGTCCTCCAGCACAGTGTGACTGACGCTGTCTCCATGACACCAGCTGGCTGCGGGGACACGGGTACTGAAAGCAGCTCCTGTTCCCCAGGAAGACTTTGACCTCATTTACCGAAAGAGGCTGCTTGCTCTTTTTTGTGGAGGCAGGAGGCTCCACTCCCAGCGAGAGTGTCTCCCCCATTTCCACTGTGAAATACTCACCACATGCAGAATTTTGTTCTCCGTTTCATACACAGTACAGTCCTAAAAACAGAGAGAGAGATGGAGCGAGGGTGAGAAAGGCCAGTCAACAGCTGCTCTGCGTGGAACAAGATCCCTAAGCGACGGCGTCCTCCACGTACGTAACCATTATGTTCCAGATCATTCCTCAGTGAATTCACCTGCAGGAAGCAGTCAGACAGAGCAGCACTCTGAACCAGCAGATGCCCACTGCGAACAGTAAGGGATCATGCCCACAGGAAAAACAGCATAACCATCTAGCCAACATCCGCCGCCATCCTGTTGTCACGGTTACATGCTATGTGTGCAGCACTGAAGCCCCATTCCAAATCTGGTGCAAATCCAAATACCAACGGGAAAGATATCCCAAACCCCATCCCGGACATAACAATAATGACATAGTATCATTTGGCAAAAGATGCTATCATTATCAGTTATCACCTCATAACTCCGGGCTGAGAGATGACCAATTTCAACGGCAGGTGCTGGCGTGGCATCTTTACAAGGCCGAAGCCCAGCATCACCAGACTGCACTATATCATCAGGCTGTGCCAGTCCCCCAAACTGCACAGCACCGCCAAGCTGTGCCGCATCACCACGCAGTATCACATCACCATGGAACACTGCATTACTAGGCTGCGACGCATCACCAGGCAGCACTGCATCACCAAGCTGTGCCACATTACCACACAGTGCCATATCACCAAACAGCACCGCATTACCAGGTTGCTCCGCATGACCATGCAGCACCGCATTTCCAGGCTGTGCCGCATCACCATGTTGCACTGCATTACCATGCAGTGGCGCATTACCAGCCAATGCCACATCATGATGCAACACTGCATAACCATACAGCACCGTATCACCAGACTGAACCACATCACAACAGTGGACAGCAGGGCTCATTGCACTGGCTGCATTCCCTGAGCACCTGGAAGCTCATTTTAACAACTGCATCATGACAATTCACTGCTTTGGTTCTTCCTTGTCCTTTGGCTCACTGCAGCTTGGACATGGAGTCCACCATGAGGACCATCTTCATCATCATGCCATCATGCTGCTGATCCCCTGCGGAGCTGGACTGGTAAAACCAGATCCCAGGGACAGCCCGCAACATACTGATGGTCAGTGACAGTCCACGACGGCAAAGATGGTCAGAGACAGCCTGCAACCCATTGACAGTCAGTGAAAGTCCACAACACACTGACAGTCAGAGACAGCATGCAAAACACTGATGGTCAGAGACAGCCCGCATAATACTGACAGTCAGAGACAGCCTCCAACATCACCGTCTGTCAAAGACAGCTTCCGACTGTTATGTGCGTCATCAAGCTCCGACTGGTCACCTCCTCTGCACAACAAATCCCCATGACACCCCCTAGGAGGAAAGCGGCCCCATGCAGTGACGCAGTGACCCATTTTGGGGCTCCTGTAACGTCCTGCAACGTTTGCTGCTCCATAAAAGAGCAGCAGAAAGACCAGGATTCCCCACTGGCTCCGTTCAGATCACACCGCTCACTGGCCTGGAAACATACATTTCAGTCTGACTGATGATAATGTTGGTGAGGATGATTATCATAGATGATGGTGAGTATGGTGATGGTGATGATAAGGATGTTGATAGTGGTACTGTAAGGATTGTGAGGATGGTGATGATGGTGATTACGATAATGAAGGTGTGGATGTTAATGGTGGTGAAGATTGTGAGGATGGCAAAGATGGTGATTACAATATTGAAGGTGAGGATGCTGAGGATGGTTATGATGATGGTGAGGATGATGGTGAGGATGGTGATGACTGTGATTATGGTGCTGCTGATGATGGTGCTGATAACGATGGTGAGGATGGTGAAACTATGATTATGGTGCGGATGATGGTGCTGATGATGATGGTGATGATGGATGACGGTGAGGATTGTGATGGTGATGGGGATGATGATGATGGTGAAGATGGTGATGACTGTGATTATGGTGCTGATGATGATGGTGAAGATGGTGATAACTGTGATTATAGTGCTGATGATGATGGTGAAGATGGTGATGACTGTGATTATGGTGCTGATGATGATGGTGAAGATGGTGATGACTGTGATTATGGTGCTGATGATGATGGTGAGGATGGTGTTGACTGTGATTATAGTGCTGATGATGATGGTGAAGATGGTGATGACTGTGATTATAGTGCTGATGATGATGGTGAGGATGGTAATGACTGTGATTCTGGTGTTGATAATGGGGATGATGATGATGGTGGGGACGGTATTGTATTCCCCGAAACTATACAGTAAGGGTGGATGTGCTGGTCTATGGTCGTATATGCTGCCGTGTGACTCCCTTTGTCAGCAGTTCATCAGTTCTTGCCACTGTTCAGGTTAGGATTAGGATTAAGCGAGTGAAAGGGAACGCATGTTTCAGGGCTTACCTGCTGCACGATGGTGGTGAGCTCCAGGCACAACTGAATCACACTGTTCCGGGTCACTGAATAGTCTGTTACTGCAGCAAAGGGAGATCTGAAAAACATGTAGCACCTGAGATAAACCATTAGGTCATCCTTTACTCTGACCACACCTGATAAACATTGGAATATTTGCTATGAGTGACAGGCACATCATCCAATAGGAAGCTGGCACTCTGGCCCCCACCAGGAGTGACAGGAGTACTCTCCAATAGGAAACCCGCACCCCACCTCTCCAGTTTAAACAGGACGTAACTGGAACATTTGTTGGACATGGCCGCAACACTTTATGTAACCATCTTATTAAACCTGCAGGCAGGGGTTATTCTCACATTCAAGCTTTTTTCCACTCACATGCTGAGCTGGAGCCTTCTTATAAAAAACTGGCTTGCAGGTATTTTTCCACTAACTGTGTATGCAGGCTCCATTGGAAAGGGGAAGGCAGCCATGCTGGGGCTCAATGTATGTTACAAGGGTATTATAGCTTATAACCAGTAACAGCTAATGGGGCAGACAGAGAGGCAGACAGTCTGAGAAACAGAAGGAAAGACAGGCAGACAGAGATAGACAGTCAGGCAGGAAGACAGCGAGACAGACAGACAGGAAGACAGAGAGACAAAAAGATAGACAGTCAGACAGGAAGACAGACCATCAAACAGGAAAACAGACAAACATATAGGGAGACAGACAGACACCTTTCTTGACATCGCGGGGTAAATAACCAGAAAAAGACACTGTAACAAAAAACCTTAACATAAGTGCAGTGACATAAGCCATGAGGAAACATCCAGTGAGTAAGAACAACAGGGGAAATAAATGAATAAACTGTAAAGAAACTAAACAAACCACAGGTTCACATAAAGTCCTTGCAGTGAGGACATGATTCATTTATATGAAGCGAGCAGAATCTGGCACACAGACAGGGCAGTAGAGCGCACCAAACGCACACCGTGTCCGGGGGTGGGGCAGGATGGGGCCCAAAGCCGGAGGCAGGGTGCCAAGCACACCCACTGCACATGGCGAGCTGAGCCCAGCAAGGCCATTGGATGGGGTGACCAAGCCCACCCTGTCACCAGTGACTCTGTGATGCTGATAGCTATGGCAGACGGTCACAGCAAAGGCAGACAGACAGACGTGTTTACGTAAGCTTTACTCTTACTCATCATTCGTTTGCTGCTCAGGAGGATTATGTAAGAGTGCCAACACTCTTGCATCGGTGCGGCCTGGCGTGCAATCTGCACACGGTTCTCTACTGCCTCGCGGGGGATTATGGGTAATCCATGGGAATAGTAACCTGCCATATTGTCTGTTTGAGTTGGCAGAAGACTGGGAAAGGCTGTAGATCGAGATTAAGTCAGGAAAAAAGTCTCCTACTGCAGGAGTCTCTCCTCTAAAACTCACAACACTAGCTGCCATTCTGCTCATTGGCTGGAAGCACAAAAACAGACCTGAAGGATCCAACACCTCAACTGAGGCCTTGATTGGACAAACATCAAGAAGCGTGGGCTTTAGGAGCAGCGTGAGAATCTGGGGCCTACAATCTGATGGCCCTAAAGCTGACTGTGACTGACTGTCATCCTCCCCCCCCACACCTGTTAAAGTGCCCCCCCCAAAAGCTCATTAAAACTAAGCAATTAACTCTCCAAATTCATTATAATCCTCTGAAAGAAGCCCAAAGTTAATTGGGGTTAATGCAGGGGTCCCCAAGCCGTGACCCCCACTCGTGTGTGTGTCTGTGAAATGCATAGGAGAAGGGGGGTCCATGCTAATGCTAACACTTCACAGGCTCTGAATGTCTTCGGGGGGGCACTGGCCTAGATTCCGCTCAGCACTGGAAATGTGTCACTGTGTTACTCAGATGCTGGGAAGACGGTTGACTGTGTCACTCAGCAGCGCCGTGCCACCATGCCACCATGCCACCATGCCACCGCACCACCATGCACCAACACCAACCTGTCCAGCCAGGCCAGCAGGCTCTTGGCAGCGCCGATGAGGTCCACCACGGACGTCAGGAAGTCGTTGGGCAGCTTGCGTGCGCTGCGCCCGTCATAGTGGCCGCTGCGCCGCCGTCCCGTGATGAAGTTCTGCAGGTTCTTGGCCGAGGCGTTCAGCTTGTGGGACAGCGTCTTCAGGTTTTCAGTCTCCAGCCCGTAGTTCTGCAGCGCATCGAGGGAAGGGGGCATGCACTCAGAGCATGGTGCACATGTCAGCATCCCACCCTCATGCTGCCACCAGGGCACTGCAACCCCCCCCCACCCCCCGGGAACCACCATTTGATTGGCCGCCTGTCACCAACATACTAGTTGTGATGACCCAGCGGCACCAGCACCTGACTGGGTTGGCCCTCTAGCAGTGGGGGTGGCGTGGGCATGTCCCTGAGGACGGGGAGCACGGCTGGGAGGAGGTTAGGGAGGCAGACAGCTAGAGCAGTGAGGGTGCAAGACCAGGCTGAGTCACAGCGACAAGCTCCAGGAAAGAGGGAGGGCAGGTAGAGAAGGAAAGGGCAACAGAGGGAGAGAAAAGCAGGCAGAGAGAGAGGGAGAGGCCAGGAGCCCCCGGGAAGTTAATGATGAGGAAATGATCTGCCTTCCATGCTTGGAAGAACTAGCCCAGCAGCAGTGCAGAGGTAATAGGAACTGAGGGATCCGGAAACAGCCAGGAACCGTGGCGGCACCGCAAAGCCAGTATCAATTATGCACATTTAGTAATACAATAATAATTCAGAATAGGCTATAATAAGCTGTTAATAACCTGAAGGAATAAGCGAGCAGGGTATTTGAAGCTATGAAAATAACTGTCAAAAAATAAACTGGGAAGACTGTAAGAAATCGGCCAGCAGCCGAGGAGATGGCTGGGCCCGTTTTCAGGAGAACGGTTAGGCCACGGGACAAAGAACCAGCTGAAACCCAGAATGTGGAAATCTCCGCCTCCCGATCCCTGACGGAGTTAGTCGAGTGACTATGAGCCATTCATTATGACCAGAATCACCTAAAAAAGGCCCCAGAGGCAGGACCTCAGCCAGCTACCCATAACGGAGTAGGGAAGGTGTGTAATGTGTGCAGTGGTGTGTTATCATTGATTCGAACACTGCCTGTGCTTACAGGCACATGATAGTTATCCACAATGCACTGCTATAATTGCAGTATTCGAATGCAGTCAGAGATATAAACCATATTTAAAACCAGATACTGTGACACCATCTCTGAGTACAAGCTGTCTTTTATGCTGGTTATTCCCTTAAAAACACAAGGTGAGGAAACTCCCCCACACCATGGAACGAGCATGAGATCGTGAGTCAGACACCCCTGTCACCCAGATGATGTCATGTGCTGGTTTTCAGGGGCCATCCCCAGCACCAAAAGCACAGGGATCACCATCAGCACACAGCTCCTGGTGCTTAAGACGGATGTCATTCGCTGCACAGTCCCGTTTCTGCAGGCTCTGCACTGCATGCATTGACACAGCTGTGGTTGTCATGGAGATCCATAGGTCTGTGACAGCATTAGGAACATTAGGTAATCCTCAGGGTTTAACCGTGGATACAAACATTTGTTTACTCACTCATCCTACACTGATCCTTTCAGTGGGAAACACATCCCTATAGCGAGCCGACTTTGGGGCTACAGGCATATAGGAGTGATACTCCTCGATCACTAAGGCATACAAGCACTGGATATCAACACAAGGTATTAAGTGAATGCACCCCTACTGAAATCCTGTGTCACCTTCAACAAGAACAACATTTCAGTGAAAAAACAAATTGATCATTTATGGAAAAAAATAATGAAATTAAGCATTGGTTCTGCTATTGTGCATACACCTTTAGCTAATACCTTTGATTACACTGTTATCTTTCAGCGTGGTTCTGCTGCTTTCCCCAGTTTGGGGAGGCAAGCTCTGGGACTGAAACCAAAGTAGTCGGTATAATAATGGAAAAAGATCTCTGGGTGGGTACAGGGGTTCATATTACGTCTTAAAATTGAGCTTTGATCAATGTAAAGAGAGAGGAAGGGCCTTACCAGCGCACACAGCAGGTCCACGGCCTCCAGGATGAGCTCCTGATGGCCGATCCGTGACACGCCCAAGTCCTCCAGTTCCTGGTGCGTGATACGCAGCAACTGGTCCCCACCCACCTGCTCTCGCTCAAAGTTCTTAATGTACTGCTGCAGGCAGTCGTCCAGGCCTGGGGCAGAGAAACACTGCATCAGTACACCAACCCAAGTCAGAATACAGAGAGATCCTGCATTAGTACACTAACCCAGGTAAGAGTACAGAGACATCCTGCGTCAGTACACCAACCCAGGTAAAAGTACAGAGACCCGGCATCAGTACACCAACCCAGGTAAGAGTACAGAGAGATCCTGC
>JAODKN010000079.1:21460318-21470706 GCA_026774425.1 Petrocephalus zakoni
AGGACGCAAACACTCAGCTGTCACTGTCTCAGTGAGGACACAAACACTCAGCTGTCTATCACTGTCTGTCCCCAACATCGCTGTGCCTCATTAAGAAGAAGATCACTGTTCATAAACACTTTGTCGATGTTCAGATGTCCGGCATGTTGCTCTGAGCCCAAACTGTGATGCATTTAAACAGACTTCACAGCTCAGTGGCCCTGTGCTGCACTCAGATGCTCTATCCTGGGATCAGCGAGTCCATGCCAGCCTGTTCAGTGTGATTCAGTGCTGACTCACTCCACTGCCACCCACGGGCTGCACATTAACACACATCTACACACATCTAGAGAAGCAAAAAGTCACCTAGAGCCGGCAGTACGCCCACTCAGCGCTGTGGTAGTGTGTGTTGTGTGTGTGTGTGTGTATTTCTGTCATTATTACATTGTTAGGAACAGATTTCCCCACAATGTGAAAAAAATGTAAATTTTTACCCTGTGGGGACATTTTTATGGTCCCCACATGGATAAGCTCAATTTTCTAAAAATCTGTGAATGCATTCAAAAAACTAAATATGCCAAAAGTCTTTCATTTCTGGTATCTTCTTTCATTTGTTAGTATGTGTATGGGGGAGGGTTATGTATGTATTACATTATGTGATAAACAACTGTTATTATAACGTTGTGGAGACCATTCTTTTTGGTCCCCTTGTAAAAAACTAAAAATGACAAAAATGGGTATGAGTTAATTTTGTCAGTGATGGGATTAGGGTTTTCCCATTGACATGAACAGAGAGTCCCCACAAAGATATGAACAGAAATGTGTGTGTGTGTGTGTGTGTGTGTGTTTAGTATACTGGTGCTCACATGTGTCTTTGGTGCTTGTGTGCTCGCACTGTAGATGACTTATCATGTGTGCCAGAGCTATTCTCCTCCCAGCGTGGCTAATACAATAGAAGATCCACAGCCGGCTGTCTGCTAAACGGATAAAGATCTCTCTGTTTGAAACGTCCTGTGAACATCTGACCCCACACAGGCACACTAACCGCAGACAAACTAAGCGGCAGCATTCCTGTCACTGTCCTCATACAGACTCTCGGCTATGTTATGGCGACTTTCAGCTGCGTGACACATCCACGGGGCACAGTCGCCCTTCAGCACAAACACAGGCACACTGCCGCCATCAAACAGCACTCCCTGCCAGCTCTGTAGCCCTGCCCAGTCACAGGAGGAGGGGTCACACTGCGCTGGTCAGGAGCAGGGAAGGCCAGGCGTCCAGCATTGGCATCGCGATGTGAGGCCTCAGCTAACGATGTCATTCGGGGGCTCCAGAGCCAGCAGAAGGCCTTGCTGTCAAATGCACGTGCATGTGGCTGACTGACTCTGTCCTTGCACATTGGTTTTCAAGTCTTTGTGGAAGCAATTTGCAGAAAAACACATTAGCGTAAGAATCAATGGGAAATCCCTGCGCTGAGAGGGGCCGCGTCTCAGGCTGCTCCCCGCCAGCCTCATTGGCTCCAATTTGCTTTTGTTCACTTCCGACCACTTTCTAGGCTTTTTAAATTCCTTACAAAGGGAACAATGGTGATCTCTGCCGATCTGTGCCCCCCCCCCCCCCCGCTGTGTGGGGGGGGGGAGTAAGAAGCGCTTAGCCAGTTTCATCGCAGAATTCCCTACAACACATCTGTTAGAAAACATGGCGCATTAAGTTAAGTTCGACACTGAGCAAAACAAACACTGAGCCGTCCTCCACCACTGCCCGCAGCCTTTAAGTGATGTTTTTATGAGCAGCGATGGAGGAGGATATCAGCATTTAGCCTGACTGACACCCGGCCATGTTGGCTGTGGGTATCAAAGTATAGAGCACTGTGTCAAGCTCAAACACAAGAGAGTCCTTCCATACATTCTAACATACAGGAACTCATAACCACCACGCCACCTACTGGCCAGACAAAAGTTAGCATCTGCTGGCTGGAACTTGCTGTCCTAGCTGACTGAGAAGGAGGCAGAGCGCCCTGTCTCTTCTGTGTAAAGCAGCGGGGCACCAGGCGCAGGGAGACGGCTCCCAGTTAGGCTGGGTAAGACGTCAGCTGTTCCACAAAAGGACCCTTTAGGAAATGAGGCTAAGCGGTCCCAAAAAGTGCCCCAGATCTGGCCCTAATCCCAGATGGTTTGGACTTGGGCGAGCACATGGCTCTGACGTGGCCCGCACACAGAAGCCGCCCTGCCAGCCCTTTCTGGGGAGCCGCCGTACAGCTGGCACTCACCCCCACACTCCTGTGAATCACACTGGGCTCGAGCGAAAGGGGAAATCGCTCCGGCTACAGCAGGAGCAGCTTGTTGGCATTAGACAGGTAGCTTGAACTCCACAGTTAGTGCCTGGGAGTAGCATACTGTCAGAGGTAGCAGCAATGCTCTGCATGGGCCTCACTCTGCCGCTGCTCTAAAGCAGGCACACTTCACCCAGTACCTGCCTCTCTGCTGGGATAGTTTGTTCCTTTTCCTCAGTGACGTCTCTGCTCTGTTTTTCACATGTTACGGGAGCGCAGGCAGAGTCAGAGTCAAGCCTGCCCATGTTAAACATCCCAGCATGAGGAGAGTCAGGGCTGGGAGGCGAGACACTGCAGCACCGCCCCTGGCATGCAGAAAGCTCTCCCACCGTGGAAGAGGCTGACCTGGCCATTCAGAGCCCGGATCTGATCACCAGGGGACATGGTCAGGGGTTGTCACTATAGTGTGAAACACTCACCGCCAGCCCATAATCGCATAGCATCCCCGGTACATCAGAATCACACAGTACCGGTCCTGGCCAATGCAGCGCCCTAGGCGAGCATCTCTGCCGCCACCCCTCATCAGAGACAAATCATATATACACGTTTGTGATGCCTCCTGGATGGATGGCACCCTTAGCATTTGCCTATATTGCCTATACCACGGGCCGGCCCTGGAATCACACCTGATCATCACATCCAACAAGTCCCCCGCCATAGCCTTCGGCAAGAAACAGGGACATTTTCCTCCTGTATGCTGCATACATATACACCAAAACAAAGCCAAACCAATTAGTACATGGTCAGGACTGGATCAGGGTGTATGAATTTGGGGTAATATACAGGCCTAGGTTGCTTCTCAGGGTTGATCTGTGGCATCGTATTATCTTGCATCCTCCTGAAGTGCAGTATAACAGCCAAATCCATATGTGAGATGCAGGCACGGTGACTGAGCGCAGGTGGGATGCGCTGGGACGGCCGCCGTGCCCCGATCGACGGCGGGGCAGCATCCCGGCCGCCGCTAGCGCTGTCTTTCAGTCATGAACTTTGTTCATCATTTCACCGTCTTCACACCGTGATTATTTATGTACAGCAAGCAGGCAAACACTTGTTAAATGGACGCGGGGGAGTTACAGAAGCCTGTCTTCCATGAACTATACATTATGTGCATTTAATGCATAATACGAAATAAGCTACGAATGGATCTGAAGCGAGCCTCAGGGAGGGCGCCGGCACACCCCCTACCTTTCATCCAGTCCACCACCTGGCCCGGAGTCCACTTGCTCACCGGCTCCATCACCAGCGCCATGGGCAAACTTTGCGCACTTGCGGAGCAGGAGGAGGAGGAGGAGAAGGAGGAGGCTGCTCTCGGTGTGGATGCCGGACGCCGGATCAGCCTGTCAGTCCGTCTGCAGCTGGCATGATCGGCATCCTCCTCAGTGCCGGCGGCACCGCTCACATCTCAGCGCCAGCCTGCGCATCCCTTCCCCAGCCCAGGTCTCCGGCTTCTCTGCCTC
This sequence comes from Petrocephalus zakoni, assembly GCA_026774425.1. Taxonomy (NCBI): domain Eukaryota; kingdom Metazoa; phylum Chordata; class Actinopteri; order Osteoglossiformes; family Mormyridae; genus Petrocephalus; species Petrocephalus zakoni. Next base: position 21,464,084 of record JAODKN010000079.1, read on the forward strand.
TCCTCTCTTTAAATCCGCCCTCGTAGCGGTATAAAGTGGCCCGGATTTATATATTTGCGTTTGGAAACGTTTCGCATCCTCCGACCAGAAGGGCTCGTCTTGGGCAGCCTGGCTTTCCTCAAACTGCCTCCGAAACGCTCGTCCGCGCAAACGTCTCTCTGTCTCTCTCCCTCCTTCACTCTCTGTCTATCTCTCTCTCCCTCCCTCCTCTCTCTGTCTGTCTCTCTCGCCCCCCTCTCTCTCCCTCTCTCTCCCTCTCTTTCTCTCGCCCCCCTCTCTATCTCTCTCTGCCCCCTCTCTATTAAATTCATTTGTTCCGACCTCCCCCCCCTCTCCCTTCCTTGCTCTGTTAAATTCATCTCTCTCTCTCCCTCTCTCTCCCCGAGTTCTCCCTCCTTTATTGGCACGACAGGCATAATGGCACTGTCAGAAATGCGGATATAATAGAGGAACAGTGGCTGGTAGGCTGTGAGCGACATATTGAAAGATGATCTAGATAAATAAGCGAAGTGAAACCGGGCGTCGTTGCACTGGGAGCGGCGGCGGGGACCCCAGTGTCGCACCGCGCCCCTGCCCGGACTGTGCAGCCCTGCGGGCTTCCTCTGATGCAGACTGAGATCGTGATACCCTCTATGTGTCTCCGGCAGCAGGGTTTATTCACATCTGGCTGGCGCTGAATTGCCCAAGGCACGAGGTAGCTCTTCGCTTTGGCGCTGTTATATACGTATCAAGTCTGGTGTGAGGGAGAAAAAACGAGTTGGGCTAATGTCACATAATATTTTCCGTGGACTTTTTGAGGGACTATATCCAGAACAGTACCTCTCCAAAGACTGCCCCCGGAATGGAAAATATCTGAATATTAAAGTGAAAATTAAAACATATGCAATAAACCATAAGAATCTACAAGGCATCCTTAAGCTAATTTTTTTTAGATTTTGGCGTATGTGCATCAGTCTCAAGACAAGAATGAAGGTCAGTTATTTAAATATTAACGTGATAAAAATGTATCCCTCGTCCTGATTTATAGACGTCCGGAAAGACAGCCCCCTGGTGGCCGTACTAGAGTACTACAAACTAAATTCCAGCTTTTCGCACAAGCTCGGATCTCCTCCCCCGAGGCTGGACAATGTACCCCTGACCACATGAGCAGAGAGCCACTTCGCCGTATGAAGCAAGAAGGCAAAGCTCCCGAAAAAGGCACAGCTTGACGCGAGGCTTACGTGACGTCACCAGAACCTGGGCGTCAAACCGCATGCTTCCGAGAGGGAGGGGCGTCCTCGCGTGCCACTTTTAGATGCGTCTTGGGTATTTAGCGTCGACCCCTAGTAGGCATTTCCATGCCAACCAGAGAAGGAGCATTAATGGGGAGCTGCCAGGCATACTGGGATTGCACTGGGACCTTGGGCGGGAGCCGCCGCATCACAGTGTCAGGCTGCTGGACTGTTTCATTCATCCAGAGCACTGGAGAGGCCCAGAGTGCAGTGCCTTTCATAGCACTGCTGTTACCGTAGTAACGCACAGTTAGGATGCTGATGATGACTGTATTAGAGGTGATAATTATGTTGCTGGTGAAGTCACGGAGGTATTGTTCGTATGGATGTGGCGTGTGCTTCCTTTAAGCCGGAGAGAGAGCAAGCTACAGTTCCTCTGGTGTTTCACCTCAAACAAACGACATGCCATTGAGGACACAAGGGACCTTGCCAGCCTGCGTGTGCTGGCATGTGATTGGGGGCAGATGCCACCCTCACTCACCGCCTGCTTCTAACCAGTAGGACTCATGACAACACAGACGTTTCTGCTTAAGCTCTGCCATCTTCTCCATGCCCCGGCATGGACGAGGACCGGGCTGAGTGACACCTTCAGTCCTGCTGTCCTTGCCTGGGAACACACACTAGTGGGCAAAATTGTGGAAACACCTAGCATTTTTGGCATTACGCTACATGAATATTGGCAGTAATGCTTATAAACAATCATAGAATGTTACAAATATCATATATTTGACGTAAAATAAGTAACTGGACCAACAGTTCAATAAAATTCTGCAATCTCTAAAAATTGGGGGAAAAAAATGGTTTCCCCAGTAGTGTATATCTGGATTTGTGATAATCAGGTGGAGTAAAGCCAGTGGTCAGAGCTGGGGCACGGATGGCCGGACTGCCCCCAGGCCAGGGGGTGAAAATCCTCTCCTAATAGGAAGGCCAGAGACTGCAAGCCTGGCTGGTGGGTGACAGGATGAATATGCTGACTGCAGGATGACATGACGGGGGATCATAAGGCTGCTTGAACAGAAGGAGCACCAGGAGGCCTTTCCTCAAGCCAAGCGGCTCTCAGTCAAAGCAGAGACACCGGGCTGTGCAGCAAGCCAGAGGACACAGGCCCAGCGGCTCTCAGTCAAAGCAGAGACACCGGGCTGTGCAGCAAGCCAGAGGACACAGGCCCAGCGGCTCTCAGTCAAAGCAGAGACACCGGGCTGTGCAGCAAGCCAGAGGACGCAGGCCCAGCGGCTCTCAGTCAAAGCAGAGACACCGGGCTGTGCAGCAAGCCAGAGGACGCAGGTCCAGCGGTGCTCGTTGCCTATAGTAAAGGCTGTGCTGACAGCTGCCAGTAACAGTATTTAGGGCTGCCAAGACTGACCGGCAGTGTCGTCCTTTAAGCACAGTATTGGAGAGTAAGTGCTGTCACAGGCTGGAATGAGCCGCCTCTATTCTACCCAGCTAAACTCAAGTAGAAGTACTGCTACTTAAATACTTAAATAGACACTCAACAATGTAAGTACTTGAGTAAAAGGGTAACTAGAAAAAAAGACTACAATTTGAGTAGCAAGCTATTTTACAAAATCGGAATTTATCAACAGACTGTAGTTACAGGATTGCCCGATCAACAGCAAAGCCAAAGAACAAAATTTGTAATTAAAATATGCTTTCCAAATAAACCACTGAAACATAAAATATGCAAATAAAAAACCTTATACCATTTTTTGACAATCAACAACAATGTGTGATGGGCAGCAGCCCCAGACAACGGAAATAATCGGCACAGACGCTGATTAGGGCGGCTGTGCCGCTATGCGGTGCCAATGCGGGATGGCGGATGTGCAGGATACAGCGTCGGGGACAACTGACTCACGTCAGCCGCCACTGACATTACAATGTCAGATTTTTAAGTGGTTCTTTCAATGAATAAAGATTTTATTAGTAAATTTTCTCTTGAGGACCTCAGATTTTTTGGTCCAGTATCTTTCAAAAGAAAAATAATTTTAACATGTTGCTTAAAGTTAGGAATACTCCTATTTTCATTGTTTATTAAATAAATACTGCTTTGTTTAAATATATGTAATAAATTTAATGTCCTACATGGTAAAAAAAAAATAATAATTAGCCACACACTATATGTGAGTTTTTTTTTAGTGAACAATAGTGACTGCATTTTGTGTACCATAACCTAAATTTGTGGGTAACATTTGCAAGCGAGTCAGACTAACGCCCCTGTATCTGGTGAAGCAACCCAGTCCCTACCACATAATAAATCCCAAGTTAAACCACAAACTAACCCCATCTTCCACATTTGAGCCAAATCAGTATTTGCTGTTAATCGAGTTTTTATCACATTGAGCCAGCTTCTTCGTCTGGCGGTGAGTCCCGTCAGCTCGGTTCCCTATAGTGGAGTATTCCTTCCTTTCCCCTCCCTCTAAACATCAGGATATGATAAAGTTTTACGGTAGTCAAGAGCAAAGAACATAATTTAAGTCGGCTGTGGGGTTGTGGTTTGCGCTTAATTTGGCTGTGGGGTTGTGGTTTGTGCTTAAGTCAGCTGTGTGAGAAAGAGCATGAAGTATCCACTGTTAAGACAACTCATTACAATACTTTTTTCTGAAAAGTTACTCAAGTAAGCGTAACAAAGTCTAGCCTGTTACTGCACACCTCTGCCAGTCACACTGTAGGGGACTGTCACGGAGATGTTAATCTGTCTGTAAAAACCCCCGGGAGATGTACCAGAGCTGCCCCCTTGTGGGGTTAATAAGCGCCCCACCTTCACATGGCCCAACCTGTCTTTCCACCAGAGGACAGCTGTCCTGTTAATGGCATTTTTCCCCACAGAACAGCCCCTCTGCCAGCAACAGCACTGAGATCAGCCTTTTCCTAGAGCTGCAACTGCGTCATGAGGTCTAGACCGCAATTACAGAACTGCGGCAGACAGGCTGAGAGCCGAAATTATTCACATGGGGAGATTTTTATATATTCCAATGGATGTATTTCCTGCCATGGAGAGAGTAGGAGTGCTGGTAATCAGGGAGGGGGCTGGAATGACCTTGGAGCCTGTGAGCTGGTGTCCCTAAGGAGGAAACACCTTGCTGATGATTGAGGCCGTGTAGTTGCTTTTATACTGACATTGTCAACATTTTCCCCTAATTTTGTCCATTCCTAACTTAAAATTTGCATTTAAGTATGTTTATTGGACACAGAGACATTCGAGACAGACCTGAAGATAGGGACACCAAAGAGACGGACACAGTAAGACAGAGACAGACTCAGTAAGAGAGTAAGATATTAGAGAGACAGACACAGTAAGACAGTGAGTCATTAGAGACAGACAAAGAGATAGTGAGTCATTAGAGACAGACACAGTAAGACAGTGAGTCATTAGAGACAGACACAGTAAGACAGTGAGACATCAGAGACAGACACGGAGACACTGGTAGTGTGTGTCTCGTTTCTCTTACCCACACCCTGCCTTTAGATCATTCTCCAAACTGTTAAAAATCCAGTGGATCCACGCCTACAATCCCAGACAAAGCAAGCAGGAAAGAACAGAGTCTTTGTGCCATAATAACCAAAGGCGTGGATTATTTACACTCTCTGCCAGCAAGTTTAGTCCCTGCCTTTGGGGGTGCTTTCTGTATTAAAAGGAGAACACATGATAAATACTGCAGTTTTACAGAAGCCAGCTGTGGGTCAGTCCTCCCCAACAGTGTTAATCTGGCTCCTTAGCAGAATATCCTTCATGCATCTCCAACTGAACGGAGACAGTGTCACATGCATCATGAACTGGCGACTGGCTCACTGTTTGCCAATTTCATCTTCTTACATCAGCAGGAGGTCTCTTTGCCAGTTTGTGCGATAGGACGGTGTGAGCCTGACTGCCTGTCTGTCTGCTCGAAGGTTGGTTGGGCCTGTCTATTTGTCTGTCTGCCTCTTTGTCTCTGTCACTGTATGCCCGTCTATCTGCCTGACGGCTGGCTCAGCATGTCTGTCTTGTCTGTAGGACTCTCCATTGTACCTTCTAGAATACACCTGTTGAACCACAGAGAAGACACCCACTGGACATTCTTCCAGGCTGCAGGTGGGATTGACCATCTATTTTGACAGATGCTGCGAATCTACTCCATAGGCAAAGAGCCACTCCCAGTAGTCACTACACCTCACTGGAGCACTGCACCTGGGTGTCCCCGTCCCTCGCCCATCCCTGCAGAACATGACGCCCCTGTTGGGCTGGTCCCCATGCTCTGTGTGTGTCCATTCAGTGCCTCATTAATGACTCCCTCGAATGGCCCCCCACCCCCCCCAGCCTGTGGTGCAATGCCCAGGGAAAACACACTCATTAAAAGGGGTGCAACTTGGTGGAAAAGGCCCTTATCATCACAACAGAGGCACAGAATCCACTGTTATATAGAGGTAAGGCAGAAAGCACTGCTCACAAACAGGGCAGCAGCCAGGTCAGACCCTGCACCAGAAGGGTGTGGGTTCAAGGGCCAGAACAAGACTGGCAAAAGAACAACTCGGTGTAAGCAGGTTTGACAAGGAATGAAGTAAAAAAGCAATTTGAAGACACACAATCCATCAGCGACCTTTCCCCCAGTTAGAGGCATGCCCATCCGAAGGGAGATGGACACGCGTGGCTCTTGGGAAGCTGTCCACCTCGCACAGACAGCCAATTATAAACCCAGAGGGGAGGGGTCTGCGGGCAAGTGTGGAGCAACTCCAAGGTACCGGGAAGTGCGTCAGTCTGCTAAGCAGCAGCAAATTCATCAATTCCAACCAGTGAAAAGGCTGCGGGGGGGCAGAGCGCCTGCCGGGTAGTAAACAGTCCAAGCTTATGGAATATGAAACAACAGCATTTAAATATATAATAGTGCTTAGCAGGTTATGTAAATCCATAATAAATGTACATAAATCACCCTGTGAAACCTGAAAGTTTACATAATGTCTCACATTTGATTTGTCATACTTAAGGGAAAGAGGAAGCCTTTGATTTATCTGCCTCTGGCTCTCAGGCCTGTAATTAGGTTGACCTTAATGGCAGGGGAAGGGGTCTCAGCTTCACTGGGGGGGTCACTTTTACCCACCCCCGTCTCCTTATTTTCTTATCATTAGATGGATTAAGCACAGTTTTGTAAATATATTTGTGGCTCCTCCTCTACATTACTGCTGTCAGTTACCAGAAACACCCTGATTATCTTTACTACTGTGAGTTTCAGGCTACAGTGGCCTGCAGAATCAGCATAAGTGGTGAGAGACCAATGAGGGCCATCCCTGCCTGCCCTGGCTGTCATGGCGCTAGGAGCAGGGCGTGCCGTAACCCACTGTCATGGCACTAGGAGCAGGGCGTGCCGTAACCCACGGGCA
>JAODKN010000079.1:21471429-21486263 GCA_026774425.1 Petrocephalus zakoni
TCCAAAGACAGCTCGTCTGCCCTGACCCCCGTCCAAAGACAGCTCGTCCACCCTGACCCCCCTCCAAAGACAGCTCGTCCACCCTGACCCCCCTCCAAAGACAGCTCGTCCACCCTGACCCCCCTCCAAAGACAGCCCATCCGCCCTGACCCCCCTCCAAAGACAGTTCGTCTGCTCTGACCCCTCCCCATTCCTGAAATAAGGCACAATTAAACATTTATAAGACAGAATGAAGGAAGATAGCAAAGAGGGGAACCGAAAAAAGAACGAGTGTCATGTCCCCCGTCAATGATGAACGGCTCACCTGATTAGAGCCTGACGTCCAGAACATTCCTAATGACGCAAAATCATTAACTTCAAAGTTTGGTAATTAAGCTATTCATTTCTGCAATGAATTAGGACAAACCTGGAACAGAAGTGCCATGGTTCTCTGTCTCCCCCTAATGGTGAAAAGTTACCCTTAATTAAGAGATCACATTAATGGCAAATCATTCGCAATCCCGGTCCTGGGCGTCCAGTGTGCAAGACAGCTTGCAGATTTCCCTGCTCAAACATCTACTAAACCTGGCAATTAGCTGGCTGAGATGTGCTTGAGCAGTAAATCTGCAAACTGTGCTGCAGAGTGACGTTCCAGGACCTGAATTAGGGAACCCTGAAATAAAGTCTTTACCACTGAAGTGTGGTCACGCAGTTAGCCCAAACAGAGGCGAAAGCAAGCTGCACATCAAAGGAAGAACATGAGCGTTTTCCAGGGTGAACTTGAACTGTGAACAGTGTAAGCGGGTGTCTTTTAAAGCAGGAGTATTTGAAACAGACAAATAGCCCAGCTTAACTGCTCTGGTGGTGTCCTGTAGAAGACGGAGCCCCCACTCCGGGAAAGAGGGGGACGCCACCAGCATGAGGCTCTGCTGATCACATAGGAGGACTGGAGTGCAGGTGACCCCAGAGGGACAGACAGCAGTGAAATACAGGGCAAAAATGCCAGAGTAGCAGAAAGACGCAGACAGTCAGGGGACAGCATGACCTCGCGCTGAGAGGAACAGGACGGGAGGCTGTGGGGCGGGATGCCAAGGCCAGCAGCAGGCAGAGAATCGAGGCTCTCAGTCACGAGGGAAAGGCCAGGGGGCACGGGACGTGCTGGGGGTCAGGCACACCTCAGCGGGGCGGGTGGCAGGGGGAAAGGCCAGGGGGCCCGGGACGTGCTGGGGGTCAGGCACACCTCAGCGGGGCGGGGGGAAAGGCCAGGGGGCCCAGAATCTGCTGGGGGTCAGGCACACCTCAGCAGGGGGGCAGGCAGAGACATGGGACTTGGCCCCACCATCAGAAAGGTGTTAATCCACCAGGACGAGCACTAAACGTCCAGGCCTTACAGTCAGCGAGTCAGCAGGAGCTACAGCTGCTGTATGAAGGCCAGTGCTGGGCTGGGCTGCCAAAGACACCCAGCCATGCTAAGGCACGGGGACGGGGGTCGAGCAGGAGAGGCTACGGCACTGAGGCAGGGCAGCATTAAACGTCAGACACACTAACGTGAAGGAAGGATGAGAAGCAGTGAGTCTCCTGGCTGCCTGCGCTGTGACGGCAGACTGAGGCAGCACATGCGGAATGGAGGGTCTCCGTCAAACGGCAGAGCAGGGCCACCTTCAGGCCGCGCCCGTCAGGGTCACACTGAGTCACCAGGCCGCATTTCTCCAAGCGCTGGACCTTCACAGTGACCTGAAAGACGATCCAATGGGCTGCTCTCCAAAGTGCATCTTCCTGCTTTGCCCATTAAATCCATAGCAGGCTGATCCGCAGAGAAATGCAGGATGACAATGGGGCACTGAGAGCTTTAAGGCCCTTAGATAGACAGGAAACGAGCCCTTTAAAAATCAGATTTATTCAGCCCCCCCCTCCCAGTGCAGCTGTGCAGAGACCACAAAATAGCTGGCAGCAAAAAAGCAGCAGAGGTGTCCATCACATGGCCTACAAAGTGTCAGTGCCCTCCCACATGTCCGTACCCAGAAGCCCCCTCTGCAGTCCTGGCCATAGGCCTCAGACACAAGCAGGACTTGTGCCCCATTTGGATTGGGCGGAGCACATTGCTACACACAGGCTGAAGGCCCACAGGTCACTCAGCGCCTCTCCAAGCCTCACATGTCTTCATCTGCTGGAGTATCTTTATCTGTCCATCTCACCAGTCAGGGACTGGAAGAGAGAGAGAGAGAACATGTCGGGGGCTGGGACAGAACGGGATGGAGCAGAGCAGCCACATACACAGCGACCAATCTCTTCCTCACATACACACAGAAAGGGCATCAGGGCCACAAATACAAGCCAGACACGAAGCTGTCCCACAGCTGACCTTTGGCACTGGGCTCAGTCTGGTGCCACCGTGGTCCAGGGCGGCTCTGAATGTGGCTCGATTTACTCTGCGGACCGAAACCAGGTCTAGTGAATCCAAGCCGCATCTCGGAGACGCCCCCCTACAGGGACACACAGCACATGGACCGCATGAGTTGCTGCCCCCTATAGGAAGTACATAATTAAAAAAAATAACTCCTAGTAATGTTCCCAGCAGTCCAAACTGCACCATGGCAGCGACCCTCCCTAGGAGAGCTGGCCCCGCCCCCTTACCGACTTGGTGCCCCTCTGCCCAGCAGCTGTCCAGTCTCCCAAGCTGCCCTGGGCCTTGCTGGGAAACTCAGTGTCACTCTGCACACTGGGACATAAGGTTACTGCTGTAAGCCGCCATCCCAGAGTGCACAACACTGCTACCACACACGACTGTGACATCACTGGGTCACAATTACTGCTGTCCCGACACACTGGCACAAAGACCCCCCGTCTGCGTCTTACCTCCCTGGGCCCTGGCGAAAGCCCCCGCCAGGAATGGTGACCTTGACCTCCTCCAGCCGCTCCTGCCGCCGGCGCTCAAGGTCATGCCGGAGGTCACTGGGGTCGTCCGGCGCTCGCCGCTTATGACGGGGAAAACAGGAAGTGACTCAGCGGGGTCAAACACAACCGCGCGGCCCATTCGGGAGCCGGAGAAACAGAAACTTCAGCCCCTTCTGAAGATGGAAAGAGGACAGGAATCCTGCATTGCCACAAACGCTAGAATAATCCGGTGATAAAACGCGGCATCATGACACCCACCTGCTTGGGCCCAACCTTCCGGACGGCTCTCAGCTCTGACAGGGACATGTCAATGCGCCTGCAAGAGCCAGGTGACGTTACGCATGACACACATACACAAGAGGACAGCCTGCATGTGAATGCCGGTATGGGGGGTAACCTGTTTATCCGGGGGCTGCTGGCTCGCCCAGGCTTCTCTTCCACCTGCTCCTCCTCTAACTGCTCCTCGTTTAACTGCCTACTCTGGACAGCAGAAAACCTCTGGTTGAGGGTCAGGGGAGGCCTCTTAAAACAGCGCTCTGGTAACAAGAGAGAAGTAATCGAAATGTCAGTGATGAATAGGGCTGCCGTATGATCTGGAAGAGCAGCATGCACACCGTGATGGAGGAGGGCCGCTCGTGCACAGCTGACCTTTGACCTGGTGCACCAGAGTGATGATCTCCTGGGCGAAGGTCCCAGAAGGGGCTGCTTTCTCTCCGTGAGTCCCCAATTGCTCCAGTGCTGGCAGGAAGTCCAGACGCTGCCGGCCCACGCTGATCAGGTCCAGAGACAGCTGCCGGTCCACGGAGGACAGGGACTGGCTGGTAGGACACGAGAGTGTCAGGGGCTGCTTACAGAGGGCGTCCTGCTGCCCTGAGTGCACCACCAACTGTGGTAGATCTTCGGAATCTTGCACGGAGGAGTTATTTCACACCTACACAAGCGAGTCACACTTACCATCTACAGAGAGGTTTCTCATTAAAGTAACAAACAAAATTTTCAAGAGGTCACAGCATCACTTTGGGTGTGTTGGAGATGTTCTGAAAACTGATTTAGAAGATGAGACATCTGGTGAAAACCTTCACCTGGCAGGCAACTCAATGCCAACGAGACGAGTGAAAGTTCATGCTTCCCTTCAATATTTACTGCGCTAGTATCTCATCCGATTCAGATCAATAAAAGCGAGACATCCCAATTCTCCTCCAGAGATGCAGGAGTTCAGCTTCAGGGCAGCATGCCCACAGCAAGGCTCCTTCAGCACCGCGCTGAGGTAGAGTCACATCCAGAGGGATCAGCTGAGAAAATGCTAGCTCTGACGGATAGTTAGTGAGGAAACATCAGCCATTGGTACGTCTGTTCTCCAAGATGCATCTTCGGGTCAACCCCATGAAACTTCTCTGACATCAAATGAAAGTTCTGGACCAACAGATGACGGCGGGAAGGAATATTTTTGAAATTATGGTAGATGTATCTGTCAATCCATGAATTAAATGAAACAAACACTCAAAGAAAGGAAAGCAGCATTTTCCATCTATCTTCTTCTCACTATTTACACGTGTGGACTCATTCTGAAAAAGACGTTAGGAAACACGACTTTAGATCCAGTGCTAGCTGGCTCAGCTCAAAAAATGTGAAGAATTAAGCTGGTTCAGAAAGCCAGAGAGTCCATGATTTAACATTCCAAGGTTGTGAAGCCGCCAGCTAGATAATCACTGAATAAAATACAACTGCATGGCTCTTTTCGAGAATTCAACTGCAATGGAACAAACCTACAGAAGTGATTTCAGGCAGGTGATATATCACATACTTTGCTGTTGGCTTTATTGTTCATTCTTCTTTAATTCTGACAGTCGTAAAACTACAGTCCTGCTTTGAAAGTAAACTCTAAACTCATGAGTCCCGTGTAGCCAAGAAATCAACTCGTTAGTTAGCCGACTGATCATCACCAAGAAGGGGGGCACAATGCCCGAGTGTCAGCGCACAGTCCTGGGTGGTGAAGGCAGTATTCATGTCCCAGAATGCCCAGCAGGCCTCCATTTAAAGACACAGCAACACTGACCACTCAGTCTCCAGCGGGAGCTTCACTTGCTGTCGTCTCCCAGAAGTCCCCGTCTGGTGTCTGCTGGTGGTGTCCTGTCCTAAGGATCCTGTCCCGGCTTGGACCCAAGCGTAGAGCTGCTCCTTCCTACTGCACGGTCACGCAGATGAGAAATGATAAACTGCCATACCATCCACTCCCTGCCTTGGGGCCTGGGCTTCCGCGCAGACATCAAGGATACCAGCCAGCCATTAAAAGCTTGTGTCCTCAGCTTCATGAGTGGTGAACACAGAAATTCATGCCTAGAGGTTGCAGCATCTATTCAAGAATAAACATTCATACTCATGGGAAGAATCGCAGGAAGTGGTTTTAGGTGAATTTCTCCTGAGCATTTGTTGAGTCTTGTTTATAGTGTGGAACACACCAAGCCGATTCCAGCTGTTGGAGGCCGTCGGACTGTTGGTGAGATTCAGTGACTGCCTGTCAAACTGGTGTGAGTGGCACAGCTGGAAACAGTTGGTCCCTGTCATTGCAGTTTTGGCCGATTTAGCATGCTGAATCAGCATCAGAGCTAGTTGGCGAAACCGAGCTCTCTGACGCGACTGTATGTCAACTTTCACCTCATGTTCATGTTGCCGTGCTCCAGCACAATTTCACAACCGATGGGAGCCGACCGCTCATTAGCCTTCTCTTCCGGTCAGCTTGGTGCGTACCCAACTTTAGAAGTACACTGGAATAATCCACGGCTGCTTCGAATCGGTCAGCCTTCCAACCACACCCTGGTCCAGCACAGAAGCTCATAGTTATTGGAGGCATGAGAGCAAACTGTCGGTCATCCATTCACCCAGCCAGCCAGAAACATCCCAAAAGGCTCGGATTCAGCAATCATCTCAGGGGGCTTCTGCCTGCAAGCTACCTCCAAATCAGACATATCCATTACCTAAGGACCAGGAAAATGATGACCATCAGATAAAATGGTAACTAAATGACATTAGTGTATGGCCACGGGAAGTAGTGCGCATAAATACCCACTTTCTGCATTTACGCACCAACAGAGGACATGAACGTACACCGTAAATTACTTAAACTGCACTGGAATGCACTGATGAGACCTTTGATGTTGTGTGCGCAACTTTACCATGATGGCTTGTGAGTTCTTCACCTAGTTTTGGGCACTGCTATGCCTAACTTCATCATCCACAGAGTCGGATTCCAATCGTCACAGGTGCCAATTCAAAATGTGACTGTATTCCAAAAGCTTCTCTCCTTCCTTTCCACCAAAATCCTCTCATGTTACACTCCTCCTTGTATCTCCTCATTGGCTCTTGCATCAAGTTTAAGTCCTTGGTGCTGGCTTTCAGAATCATTAATGAACAGGCACCCATCTCCACCAAGATGGAGATCTAGTTCCATCTTGCCATCCTCGATCAGCAAACCAACGTCTCTTGGAGGTTCCTCCACCACATCAGAAGTCTCACTCCAGACATTTCTCATGTGTGGTTCCCAGATGGTGATAGTAAATGAGCTGACATACCACATCCAGTTATCAGATTCCATCTTCACCTTCAAGAAAAGCCTCAAGATACAATTCCTCTACTAACCTGACACCACTCCATTTTCCTCAATGTTCTTAATGTTACACTTTCTGCTCATTAGTCGGTTCTTGATTTGCTTGGACGATGATGCGTAGCTCTTGCTCCAATACTTGCTCCTTGACAGCCATCTGTTCGTAACGTGCCATTTGCCTCATTTGTATGTGGCTTTGGACAAAATTCTGCTAGATAAAAAGAAATGTAAATTCAGATTATCCTCCCCTTGACCCAAAATCCAGGACGAGGGACGAGTACTGGTAGAACGTCTTCTACACGTGGAATAAAATGGACACCAGGAGAACACACTGTTCCGTCAGTGTCATTTTCATGTAACGCTCTTTTCTTAAAGAATCTCTTCCTTCATCTCAGGCAGGAGAGGGTGCACTAATCACTCCAGCTATGAACTGTACTCAGTACCATAAGACAATAAAACTGATAGATCCATGGTCAACAAAGTGACAAAACTGACATTGTATGGTAGGTTTCAGCAGAGGGCTGTGCAGTCCTTTATCCTTCCAGCAAAAACCAGAAGCCTACACCCATACGGCACTGTGTAGGGACCACAGAGAAGCAACGGTGAACAACGGCGAGTCTTATGGCCTAGAGTACTGTGAGCAAATGAGGGAAGCATGAACTTTCAACCACAACCTGAGCTCCCGCTCTGACAGTTAGCGGGGATACTATACCTGTGTGGTACTGCAGGGCACCCCATGTCCACCTTGATGGTGAGAGTCTCCTGGGGGTGTTCTCTGCCGGATGCCGCAGTGGGAGTCCTCTCCGCTTTTCCAGGCCGCCTTCCTCCCGCCTTGATCTGGCTCTGTGGTGGCGTCTCCAGTGTTTTCTTTGTAGCTAAACTGGGTCCAACATAACGAAGGTCAACATCCCCATTAGCTTCCATTGCCAGGCAATTAAGGAGGTCCTGAGACAGGGGCTTAGCCTGCAATTCCTGCTGTCTTTGCAAACTTTGGGAAGTGGTCCCTCTATTCTGAATGGGACTCCGCCTGTCGCGCACAGGGCTCCTCCGATCTTGGATGGGGCTCCTCTTCTCATGCACAGGGCTCCTCCGGTCTTGGATGGTGCTCCTCTTGTCGCGGACGGGACTCCTCCGATCTTGGATGGTGCTCCTCCTATCGCGGACGGGGCTCTGCCTATCATGGACAGGGCTCCGCCTGTCCTGCAATGGCCCAACTCTGGGCTCCTTGTGCCCAGGACGAACCCTCCCATGCTGCTCCTCTCCCAACCAGTCTAGCTCTTTATGACCGTGCCTTTGGTCTCCACTACGGTAGTAGCCTTGTTCCTGTGAGGGCGGTCCATGGTCTGAGATTCCATGGTCATACTCCACAATGACGTGCCCATGCCCTGGGCTGCTGGGGTCCCGATGTTCCCTTCCTGATCTCTCCCGTAACTGCTGGAAATCCATCGGACGAGCACCTTCCATAAACCTGTGTCGACAGAGCAAGTAAGAGTGTTCAGCACACATACAGACAGAGTATTAGGCTAAGCGCTCCCCATCACCAGTCCTAACCCTGCACTCCGGGGCTCTCTCTGTTCAGTCACCTTTCACATTTACACACACGCGGGCATCAGTCACACCTTATAGACACATTGACCCTTTGCATGGGGCATGCAGAAGGTGAGTCCTTCTCTTCATGGCTCTGAGTGTGCGAGCACAGACACGATCACCACATCCCGGCAGCACCCCAAGCAGAAGCTCCTGCAGTAACTGGAAGACCCAGTGGTGATGTCCCCGACACTGACACACCTCTCTCTTCGTTCAGGATGGTAGAAGGCTGTCTCTCTGTGCTCCCGAGCTCCTCGCTCTGGAAGCCATTCTTGCTGCTCCTGGTGGACACGGCTACCCCTGTCCCATCCAGGAGGTGAGCCTCTCAGGTCAGGTCTGACGTCATAGCGAGTGTCCGGCGAAGGCACCCTCTTCCTGGAGAATATCCTTTCTTCTGGGTACCTCTGGAAGTTGTCATGGAAGGCTGTGCCCCTCCGGATACCACTGCCACTCCGCTGCCCCGGGCTTTGTGGCCATCTTCCAGAAGACTGCCGGTGTTCATCATGACCCCTGTCTACTGCTGGTGGTGGGCTTCCACGTCGCCTGACAGTGCTCCTGGGATGAGGGGACCGTCTTGGGGGACTACGGGAACGGCCTCTCTTCCACACCCGGTGCTCGTCTGGAGACCCTGCCCTCGGCCGATCCTCATGGTGCCACCTGCATCCGTGGAGCCAAGTGTCGGTTCTCTCGCCAGCCGGTCTATGCGAATCAAAATCCACAGCATCTAAGGGACGGCTGTCGCCACAGCGATGATCTTCAAAATGTCCCGAGCTCCGCCTCTTCGGAGCACCCGATCTGTTTTAATAGACAGGAGATGCTTGTCTGAGAAGCTCCAGGAGAGCTTCACCTCACATACACACCCCACCCCCACCTCTCAGGGCACTGACCTGTACGGATGTGCAGGAGATCTTGCCCGTGGTCTTGACATTACGTTTACCTCGATGTGACAGTTATAGCTGGATTCCTGGAGAACTTGAATTTAGTTGCAGACATAAGCGTCGCTGGTTGCGCAAATGACAGCAAAACTTTTTACACCAATAAAAATGTACTCAAGGAGAAGCATGCAGTACAATCATATATATGCACTTGTAAAAAAAAAAAAAAAAACAGATGTAATTGAGACAGGCCGAATCCGAAACAGGTGCAGTTTAACACTCAACCTAGGATACACAACAATCACCAGGTAGAGAATGCATCGCAAGGAGGTAAGCGCTTTATTTAGGAACTAATAAACATTTACTGGACATCTGAAAGAGAACTCGCTTCCCGTGTGGCCCTCCGGGTTTTCCTTAAAGACCTGGGTTCAGAAGAGACAGCGTTAACAGTGCCTGTGCTGGGGAGCGCGACCACGGGGTGAAAGGTCCTGGCAGCCTATCTGTTGCCTCGGTTAGTTAGCGAATTACTTACCGCTCCTTTTCAAGCCGCGGCACCAAAGTACCAGCCGCCTTCACACGGGAAAGTTCATAAACTGAATTCCGAAAAAGAAACTGAGTGAGAAAAGCGGTTCCTTACGGTGTGACGACTCTAACTACCACTGTTTCTTATTTCTTTAGGCGATAGCTTGGCGAACTAGCCTGCTGCTGCGCGACCCAGTGCATCTACGTAACCCGGAAGCTTTCGGACCACCCAGGGTAGGGGTGACCCGGAAGTAGTATCAAAAGGCTGCCAAGGATGTGAACTGTGCGAAAAAAATATGTTCTTGTCTTCCGCTTCTAAAGTGCATAGAACTGTGGTCATTTCTGGAATGAGACTTTCTAGAATATTCAATATATTAATATTAAAAGAATATAAGCATTATCAACAGAAGATATTCTGAGCGCTTCACAGACAGTCAACCACAAGCAAAATCGGGTTTAAAGATTTTATTTTTATTATCACTGAAGCTAAATTCCATGCATCATGTCTACAATGGGTTATGCAGCTGCTGTCTGCTGCGGCCACCTCTTGACGTACTTTCTGTTTCATTCCAATGCAGAGTTTCATCTTGATTGGCTACACACATGTGTCACAGTGATCTTCACCTACCTCCTTGTAATCACTCATTCATCAAAACGCATTACAAAAGGTTCAAAAAACAGTGGCAGGCCACTGTGACCACAGTGCAAAATTACATATATACGCATATAACAGTAACCCTCAAATCATTATACACATCTGAGCACAGCATCATTTATGCGCCGATTCCCCCATGGCAGTCAGTTTCATCACACTGGGGGAAATGTCCTAACTTTAAACACTGCAGGTAGGGTAGCTGGATGATAATTTACAATAGAAACACAGCACACGATACACTCCCAAATACCCTGACTTACAAAGCAGCTGGCTAAATGCAGGGTTAGCATCTTCACAGGGTTTTGTAGGGCTGATTATCTTATTAGTCTTATTAGTGAGTAGAACACCATATTTGCAAGACAGTCTGAGCTCATTTGTCCTTCAGAAGATGTAGAATATGTGGATATGCTGTTTTTCCACACTGGGTCATGTTTGCTCATAACTCTGTACACGTGCGCCAGCTTTCAATACCATCCAGACACAGAGCTGCAGCTCTTGACTGTGCAGCTTATGAAAGCAGGGTTACAGTGCATGACTTTTCTTTGGCAAATTTACAGAAACACACATTTGCGCTACTTTGACTCAGTATGCCAAACACACTCACTACACAAAGACGTTATATACTTAAGCCCATCTCTGAATTGCCTTCCATGTTATACCTAATGGATGCTACATTAAACAAACAGCGTAAGATAGATTGATAGATGAAGGTATCCCTGGGACAGAGGCTGTGGGAGTTTGCAGGAGATTTCAGTGCAGACGTCTATATAAGTAAAGTCTCCCTGTTCCACTGGGTTGCAGGAAGATCTCTTTTGGTCGACTGCGGATCCATCCATGTGTTATTCCGAGCATTTCTGCAGCCAGAAGGGAATTTGATCACTGCACAAGAAAGACGTAGCCAATCACAACTCCAACATGATCACACCAGGTATGGGGTTACTACCTGACTACTGCAGGCTGAGGGCACCTGACCTCTGGGTCAGAGACTGGATCATCTGTGAGTCAGCACTAGGGCAGAAGCCCTCGATCACGTTTTTGTTGCAGTCACCCAGGCCGGCCCCAGGAGCAAGCTTAGGATTGGACACGAAGCCTGTGAGGCGCAGCAGGTCGTCCAGGACCTGCCCATTGCTCGAGCTCTTGTTTTGGATCTCAGCAGGCAAGAATCCCTGGACAGGGAGGAGCTCCTCCTTAGAGACTGGGCTACATGGGAGAGCCAGGATAGGAGACGGCCTGAGTGGCTTTTAGCTGCTGTCAGCTTCCCACCGTCCATGCAGATGTATACCCAGTGTGGTCATTTCGGTCATTTTTCCCCAGAGTGGCAAGGGAACCATTTCTTTTGTATCAAACTTATGTTATATGGGATTGCTGCTTTTTTCCATATATTTATTGAATTTTTGTAAGTATTGGGAGTACTGCGGTCGTATTTACCTGAAATACACTGACAATCAAATCAGAAAGATGCTATCTTTGAGAGCGTATTTTTCTAATTTCCAATATCGACCGGAAGTGATTTTTTTTCTTGTGATTTTAGAGGGTTAATTTTTTTGGAAAACAAAGATAAATATTAATGCTGGACATCAGTACAGCAGCCCACCTGACATCCATGGCCTGAACGTCATCAGCGAGGTCGTCCACTCCCTGGCCAATGAGACAGGAGACAGGCGGCCCCAGCTGCCCGAAGCTTTGCCCACTCACCTGCTCATTTGCCTGCATGATGACTCGCCCTGTACCTGCTGGACACAAGCATGGCCTCATTGTCCAGCATTTATGCAGGGGCCCAGACAATCTGTCCTTTATCTGGAACATGTTTTTATTTTGTCTGTCAAAATGCTATCCCCTCTCCGGTCACAAGATGGAGCACTTTTCTCTTAGCTGTGGAGTGAGGCAGCACTACCTGACTGCAGGGAGGCAGAAGTAAGAGACAAAGGGTGGGTGAAGCAGGGTGTAGGTAGGGGTATGGTTCTGCAGGGTGGGTGGGTGTGGCTGGAGTATGGTGGGTGTGGTTTTAGTATGGTGCTGCAGGGTGGGTGGGTGTGCCTGGCAGATCTGTTAATACACCTACCTCTGAGGCTCTGTAGAGAGGATGAGACAGACTGCGGGAGAGAGACAGGACACGAAGGTTCCACCCAAACAGCATCCTTCTGTCTCAACATGACACAACACAGGTGCATGAGCAAACAGAGCCAGTTTGACTGTCAGCCACATGCAGTACAGAACACAACTTGGCTGAATGCAAACCAGTGATGCACACTGCAGTGACACAAGGATGTATGCAGTACACAAAAATGGTAAGGATATGCGCAATGCACACTGTGGTGACATAAAGATACATTTTGTGCACGCGGCAGTGGCACAAGGATGTAGGTAGTGCACACTGCAGGACCACAAAAAATAGGGAGTCACACAGTGCACATTGCAGTGGCACAAGAATTATGCAGTGCGCGCTGCAGTGACACAAGGATGTGTGCACTGCACACTGCAGAATCACAAAAGATAGGGGTTTATGCAGCGCACATTGCAGTGACACAAGAATGTATGTGGTGTACATTGCAGTGATACAAGGATATATGCAGTGCACACTGCAGTGACACAAAAATTACATACTGTATTTGGTGTTTTACCCTGTCTAGATCTTCACCACATTACATTCTTTCAGGAGCACACAGCTGACCACACAGCTTTTTGTAAACCCTGAAATGAAACCATGCTGGGTTCATAAACTGTGGATTCTGACCTTGGTCTCAGGATCTGTCTTCCTGGTCCTCTTCATGATCTCTTCGATTCTCTTTGGAGAAATAGAAAAAGCGTTTCTAAGCGTTGCAGAGTAGTGACGGCAGATTTTCTGGCCACAGTGCTGCATGCATGAGAATGGGCACCTTCTTCCTCTGCAGTCTTTCCTGCTCCTCCTGCAGTTTCAGCATCTCCCTCTCATGCCGCTTACGTTCTGCCTCCTTCTGGGCCCGAAATTCCACCTCCTCTCGCTGTAAGGAAGGGTGCCGTCAGGGTGACACATCCCACATGGTCCTGCCAGTGGCGGCGATTTCAGCTGTGCTGTCTTCACCTTTATTTCAGCTCTGGCACACACCCCTCTCTCCAGCTGGGCCTGCAGATCCCTCCAGCGCTGCTCCTTGAGCCAGCGCTCCTCCTCCTGTGCATGCCTCCGCTCCTGCTCCTCCCTCTGCCTCTTCTCCTCTAGGTATCGTTCCTCTTCCTCCTGCTGCCTTCGCAGTTCCTCCTTTCTCAGCCTTCAAGATGGAGGCATGATGAGGATGTTGTCGTCCCCCCCCCACACACACACACACACATGCACCTCTCCTCTTCCTCCTGCCCGCGCACACACGCACCTCTCCTCTTCCTCCTACCGCACACACGCACCTCTCCTCTTCCTCCTGCCCACATACACATGCACCTCTCCTCTTCCTCCTGCCCACACACACATACCTCTCCTCTTCCTCCTGCTCGCGCCGCTGCCTCTCTTCCTGCTCCTTCTGCAATCGGGCCTGACGTCGTCGCTCTGCCAGGATTCTGGTGGCTTCCTCTGCATCTGTCGTCCCGGCAACAGGCTTTCCTGTGGGTGTCACTGGGGATGCATCTGTCACAGGGATGGAAGAAGGGATGGACACCGTTGCCAGGTGTGACCAGGCCACACAAACACCACGCCAGGGGGGCAGAGAGGAAAAGTAGCTGACCTGCAGCCAGTTCTCTGCTAGCCGGCCTAGACATCTTCCTTTCAGGCGTCTCCGTCCTTGACGACCTCCTCTCAGAGGCGGCATGGTTTCTGGCCCCCTTCTCCTCCCCATCTAACTTCCTGTTCTCTGTGCCATTGTAGGCAGAGCCATTTTTCACAGGTGATGGGGGGTACAGCCCCCCAGGGCAGGGCGACTGGCCTCGCCTCCCTGGCACTGAGGATTTGACCCTGGCAGCATGACAATATGGTGAGTCCTAAAGGCACCAGCTAGTGTTTAACATTTAAGTAATACACAATAACTCCTGAACACAGCATTGATGTTCAGTAACCCACAGACGCCACACAACAAACACAGCAGCATTTCTGCAAGCACAGTGACATTTACCAGGTAGGAAGTACATTCCAGTTAAACAGGAAGTGACAACATCAGTTACTGGAAGGAACTGGATATTAGAAGGTAAATAATTATGAGACCTTCTGGGTGTACCAGGGCCCTGACTTGAGGCGCGGAGAGAGGGCCGCCTGGTCGGGGTGGCAGGTGACTCAGGGCGCCTGATGGGGGAGCTGGTGAGCAAGCTGACAGCACATCTCTCTGTAGCCAGTGGCTCTGTCTGAAAATGCAGGGGCAACATTCCCATCAATTTCTGTGTGCAATATAGGTCAGGTAGCTCAGGTAAACAGGAGATGAGGAGAGGACCGTCAGGTGGCTCAGGTAAACAGGAGACGAGGAAAGGACCGTCAGGTAGCTCAGGTAAACAGGAGATGAGGAGAGGACCGTCAGGTAGCTCAGGTAAACAGGAGATGAGGAAAGGACCGTCAGGTAGCTCAGGTAAACAGGAGATGAGGAGAGGACTGTCAGGTAGCTCAGGTAAACAGGAGATGAGGAGAGGACTGTCAGGTAGCTTAAGTAAACAGGAGATGAGGAGAGGACTGTCAGGTAGCTCAGGTAAACAGCAGATGAGGAAAGGACCGTCAGGTAGCTCAGGTAAACAGGAGATGAGGAGAGGACTGTCAGGTAGCTCAGGTAAACAG
>JAODKN010000079.1:21494737-21507925 GCA_026774425.1 Petrocephalus zakoni
GCTGTGGAGCTCTGTAAGAGAATGCTCTGCAGCCTGCCGTAGTTCTGTCTACTCTAGGAACTAATAGATATCCTGCTTCTTGTGATCGAAGCAAGCGAGAAGGGTTGTAAATTGTCTGTAGGTGTGCATAGTGTGTGTGTGCGCGCTCTGAGATGGGTTGGCACTCCATCCTGGGTTGTTCCCTGCCTTGCACCTGTAGGTTCTGGACCCCTGTGACCCTGAATAGGACAAGTGGTATCAAAAGATGTATGTTGCCATGGGGTCACTAAATACTGTACTAAAATTTTTCACAAATTTTAATGATTCTGACACTGACATATTTGCACTCACTTTCAGGTCCTCCAGATGATTATTTTAAAGCAGTAAGCCAGAAAATGCAAACTTACGTGGTCACAAATCCCATGATTAATAGCTTTTACATTAAAATTTCTTATTAATCAGTGATGACATTTTTATATTATAAAGGATGGGTGGAACAGTGGTTTACACTGTTGCCTCGTACCCCTGGAACCAGGGTTCCAGTCGCCGCGTGACTCCATGTGTGTGGCGTTTGCGCGGTCTCCTCATATTGGCTGGGCATTCTGGGTTTTCCCCCACAGACAAAAATCATGCGAAGGTTCATCAGTTACTGAGTATTTGTTGCCACAGCACCGTAGGTGAGAAGGTTGTGTGTGCCCTGTGAGGGGTTAGTGCCCCTTCCTGTACTGTCTGGTAGTGGTTTGTACCCTTGCTTGTCACTGTGGCTGTACCTCCAAGGATCTGCCAACTGTATACTTAGCATAGGTGATTGTACCTTTTAAGGTACAAAAATGGACTCTGAGGAAGCAAGGTATAAACATGAATGTAACCCCAATGGTACAAAAATGTTCCTCATAGTTCATTTCTGCACTGACAGCTAAAGATACAATTGGTACAGGGTACAGCCCCCATGACAAGCAAAGGCACAAATTAGTATGCACTGCATATGTCTGGAATGTGGGTATTTTAAATTTCAGAAAAAATAAAAGCAGTTCAACAGCCATTTGTAATTTCTGCAAAGCAGAGGCATTAAAACATGAATGCTCCCATACGTAAATATATACTTTTATTTCATTTTATTAGTTTTAATGTCCTTGTACGGCTTATGTATGTAATGCAGACATTGTGTTTTTTGCATTGTGCTGATTGACAGTTCTATCCACACAGGCGGTGCACCCAGCAATGGATTCCCGCCTTCTCCCACCAGTCATTCAGTAGTAATAACACAGGTTGGCATCCATGGACGAGCAGCTGAGCCACCAGCTCATTGCGCTTTTATACCACCAGGTGTCGCTCTCACCGCATCTGTGTAAACCTGAGATCTGCGGAGCTGTTAATACTATCAGAGGGGCTGAGGTGCACAGAAGTCCAGAACGCCGCCCGGTGCAGGAGGGCGACCCGCCACCAGCCGTGACGTACAACTTCTGATCCAACGTGGAGAGCGAAATATGCCAGAAGTCCGGTAAATGAGAAAGCGTAAGAGAAACAGCCGTAAACGAGGCTATTTTCATGTGGCACTTACCCACACGGCAAGGAACGGGACACCTTCCGTTAGTGAGACAGCGGGATGCGTCCAAAAGGACACAGTCACACTGTCCTTCTTTATAATAAAATGCCCTGAGGCAAACTTGAACAGACGTTAAAATAAAAAAATATATAAACTGAGCAGATTGAGCCAGCTCTGATGGCTGGATGGGGCACAGAAGGAGCAGCCGCTGGAGCAGTAATGGCCTGGCCACCCCCACCATTCCCCCACACTGGACAGAGGCAGACCTTTGGCTCGGGGGCAGCAGCAGGTGCGTCTGTGAGGATCCCAGCTGTGTGGCCCTCTGCAGTCTCTCACCTCAGCTCATGTAAATGACTAGCAGGCTTATATAGGATACAGAAGTCATTCTCACCCACTTGCGCTCGCGTTCCTATTGCTTAAGTATCTCTAATTATTCAAAATAAAAATACTTACGCAGGACTTCAGTTTCCTAGCAAAGAAGCGCAAGAGCTTCTCCTGTTTGGATGCAGAAATGATTGTACAAGCAAAGGGCATCTGTTCTCCTGGACAGGAGGTGAGAAGGTACACTACAGGTCCACACTCTGCTACTCGCTCAATGTTCAGGTTCCTACAGGGTGGCTGGCTGGGTCGCACTGGGAGGTCAGGGCTCACAGGGCAGTGGAGGTCAGTTTCTTGACGCCACGACGCTGAGCGATCATCGAGGAGCCTACAGGCTCCAGCACCGGGGACACGTTTCGGTTGAGAGCTGAGTACGTGGCAGCCATCGCTCCCTGGGGGACAGGACTGCATAAGTCACCATGGCAATAATGCCACGATTCCCGCACACATGGCGGCCGCCTAGCCTCACCTTGACCAGATGCGGGGCATCCTGTCTCCTGAGCTGGTACTTGGGCAGCTGGTCCTTCTGCACGATCCAGGGGTGTCTGAGGACCTGGGCTGCCGTCAGCCTCTGGTGGGGGTCCACATGCAGCATCTTCCACACCAAGTCCTGGGTTTCGGGTGAGGGGCACAGTCACAGGATGGGTAGAATGTCATTTACTGTGGCGCAGGAGCGTGTACACTGGGGGACATCGTTTCCAATCCAAACTCACCTTGGCCTCTGCAGAGACTGAGGTCCAGTAGCCCCCACTTAAGGAGAACTTCCCACTGCCAATCCGGGCTAGAATTTCTTCTGGAGTATCTTCTGGGCCATTTGCGAAAGGTGTGAACCTTTGTGGGCAGAACCCATGGACAGTACATTAACGCCACATACCCCTCAGGCCGCCATACCCAATCAGCATGGGGTACCTACACCCTCAGGCCGCCATACCCAATCAGCATGGGGTACCTACATCCTCAGGCCGCCTTACCCCTTCAGCATGGGGTACCTACACCCTCAGGCCGCCTTACCCAGACAGCGTGGGGTACCTACACCCTCAGGCCGCCTTACCCAGTCAGCATGGTGTAGAGCAGCACGCCCAGGCTCCAGATGTCACAGGCAGCATCATAACCCTGCTTCTTCAGCACCTGTGTGGACAACACCGACACCTGCCTAAGTCACAGAGCACTTTCCTGTTCACCAAATTGGATTGGGGTGGGAGAAGCTACTGGAACCTCAGGGGCCACGAAGTTGGCGGTGTAACAGGGGGTCATCAGCAGCCCGTTCTCAGCCCGCAGCTGCTTGGCAAAGCCAAAGTCGCAGATGCGGATGGACTCGGGATTCCCGGACTCGTCCACGTACAGGATGTTGCTGGGCTTTAGGTCTCTGTGGACCACCTGGACACATGAGGGAGGCGTTATACAAAAGATATGCTAAGGAATTACTAGGCATTACCTTAATGTTCTAGGGGTCCTCTAGTCAGACAACGCATTCTGGGAAATGCAGTTCTCTTACCCCTTGCGCATGTAGGTACTCTACAGTTTTGGTGATGGTGTAGAGCACGGCACTGGCCTCCCGCTCAGAGAAAAACTTCTGCCGGAGAATCTTGTCCAGCAGCTCTCCTCCTTTCATCAGCTCCGTCACCAGGTACACGGAGCGGCCATCATCATAAACCTGGACATACAGCCATGCACAGACCACCAACATGCTGGTTGGCACATTCCTAACACTTCATGGACAGTAAAGTATGTCCGTCTGAGAGCCACAGACTCTGCTGCATTTGTCCATTTCAACACTGCTCAGTAATGGCATTATAGGAACCGTGAGTCACTGAACCCAATGAGTATGTCCATAATTAGACTGGGCCTGCCCACATGTGCTCTGACTCACATCCTTCAGGGTGATGATGTTGGGGTGCTGTCCATATCTTAGCAGGATCTCCACCTCTTCTGTGGGGTCCCTCTTGGCTTTGTTGATGATCTGAGAATAAGTAGAGACCTGTTAAAATGGCCTGAGAGAGAGTATGGAGCCAGGAGATACCAAATCCCCTGGAATACCCCCAAGAGAATAGAGTCAGGAGATACCAAATCCCCCGGAACACCCCCAAGAGCATGGAGCCAGGATACAGTGCCACACTTTTCAGATTTTTATTTGTAAAAAAATTAATAATGGTTATTATCACCTTGACAGCGAACTCCATGTTTGAGCTCTTGTGGATGCAACGCTTGCAGATGGAGTATGAGCCCACTCCGATGTCCTCCTTCATGTCATACACGTCGGCGAACTGCACTGTGGGCCTGTGAAGCAGCTGGACGAAGAATATGGAGTAGAATCAATACCAACAGCACCCTCTTGTGGCTGCCTCCATAACACCAAACATGTACATGAATATAGGTGTGTGTACCTGTACAACAGAGGGTACGCCCACACCTGCCAGTGGCTCACTCTCCTCCTCAGGGCTCATGGCCACAAAGCTGAACCCACGGAAGAGCTGGTGCGCGTTGGCACTGGGGGGCACCCCTGGAGAGTCTGGAACAGCCACCACACAGTGTGCTTAGAGACAATGCCCCCAGTGGCGACCTCCAGACACTCTCTATTATGTGTGACCCTAATGTGTTAGTTAACGTGTCGTAATGTAGAGCCAAACCTTTGGGAGTTTTTGTGGTGAACTCTGGGTCGAAGTAGAAGGTGTCGTCTGGCCGAGTTGTCACAGGTTTGAATGGGGGGTAGAGCTCTCTTCTGAATAACTTCTGTGAACAGAAATCCAGAGGTGTTAAGGTGCAGACACACAAACTGCTTTGAAGGAAAACACCACTAAAGACAGCAGCTGCTTCACAGTGGAGTAACACACACACACACACACACACACACACTTACATTCCAGTCTATACTAGCATAGAATGGGTGCCTCTTGATCTCCTCAACTCCATCTGGACCAGCTCCTGTAAAGAGACATAAATGTGAGACTTAAAATGTGGCTTTTAAGGCTATAGTCCTTCAGTCCACACATCTGTACAATCACACAAACACTGGGTAAAAACCAGTGTGCGGGCCTGGCCTCCCCATTTACCTAGTCTGTTGGCTGGGTTGCGTTTGAAAAGATTTCTCAGCAGACTCTGTGCTTCCGAGCTCAGGAACTGTGGCATCCCCAGCTTGGCTCTTCAGATACAGAGACAGAAAGCTACAGTGAGAGACCGCCCACCCGGCACGACGGATGCACCGAGAGAGACCGCCCAGCCGACGCAGCGGATGCAGTGAGAGACCGCCCAGCCGACGCAGCGGATGCAGTGAGAGAACGCCCAGCCGACGCAGCGGATGCAGTGAGAGAGAATGCCCAGCCGACACAGCGGATGCAGTGAGAGAGAATGCCCAGCCGACACAACGGATGCAGTGAGAGAGAATGCCCAGCCGACGCGACAGATGCAGTGAGAGAGACCGCCCAGCCGACGCGGCGGATGCAGTGAGAGAGACCGCCCAGCCGACGCAGCGGATGCAGTGAGAGAGAATGCCCAGCTGACACAGCGGATGCAGTGAGAGAGAATGCCCAGCCGACGCGACGGATGCAGTGAGAGAGAATGCCCAGCCGACGTGGCGGATACAGTGAGAGAGACCGCCCAGCCGACGCGGCGGATGCAGTGAGAGAGACTGCCCAGCCGACGCGGCGGATGCAGTGAGAGAGAATGCCCAGCCGACGTGGCGGATGCAGTGAGAGAGACCGCCCAGCCGACGCGGCGGATGCAGTGAGAGAGACCTCCCAGCCGACGCGGCGGATGCAGTGAGAGAGACCGCCCAGCCGATGCGGCGGATTGAGAGACCAGTCAGGGAGACTGTTCCCTTTTGTGGTCTGTGAAACTAGGGTAAAGATCAGCAATACCCACTTGAGGATCATGGTCATGGTCTCCTTGCGGTCCTTCCCCTGGAAAGGCAGGGTCCCAGTGAGCATCTCAAACTGTAGGAAAGAACAAAGAGGATCATGCCAGGATTGGTGAGAGAGCATCAGGAAGTGGGGCCCTCCACAGCTGAGCACACAAGAGCGCGTAACACAGTGGAGGCTCACCATGAGCACGCCATATGACCACCAGTCAGCACTGTGGGTGTGGCCTCTCCGGTTCACCACCTCGGGGGCCATGTACTCCACTGTCCCACAGAAGGAGTACGCCTTGTTCTCATGGTCTATGGACTCCTTGCTCAGTCCAAAATCTGCTGGGCACACAGGGGCTTAGCTGTACATGTATCCTGCAGCAGAGCCGCCCTTCTAAACTACGTTACAACAAGTCATACTGAAACTGAAGAATGTTCTGGAGCGCACCAGCTGCTGAATCCCAATATGAAATGACACACCTGTCAGCTTAATGTGGCCGTCTTCATCCAGCAAAACGCTGAAACGACAGGAACAGAAGAGGAAACGCGGGGAGTCAGACCGCAACCTGACACCATACAGGACAGCGGCCTCACCCAGAGCGGCAAAATCACCTTCAGCTAATACAGCAGCATCTGCTGCTGATGGGAGCTGCCCGTGAGGGCCTGTCTTACGGAATCAAGGAAAACAAGGCGAAACGGGGCTGTGGGGTGGAGGGGGCTGGCTGGCATACAGTCAGGTCCATAAATATTGGCACATAAACTGTTGTAATTCCTACACCATTCACTTGATCTGTATGTAAATACCCTCAAATTAAAGCTGAAAGTCTGCAGCTAAAGCCCATCTTGTTTGTTTCATTTCAAATCCATTGTGGTGGTGTATAGAGCCAAAAAGATTAGAATTGTGTTGATGTCCCAATATTTATGGACCTGACTGTATCTGTGAGTATCTGGGGGGAGGGGTGTTTCTGCCAACTCTCACTTCTCAGGTTTCAGGTCCCTGTAGATGATGCCCAAACTGTGCAGGTGGTCCAATGCTAGAGCAAGTTCAGCTAGGTAGAACTTCACATCCTCCTCAGTGAACATCACCTGGAGTGAGGAGGAAGAGGAGCAGGAAGAAAGGGATGACATCTCACAAGGTGGCCCATTCTCACAAACTGACACACTCCAATCTGCTGAAGTTTACCTCTTTGGACAGACGGGTGAAGAGGTCACCACCTCGAAGGAAGTCCAAGATCAGGTAGAGCTTCCCTTCTGTCTGGAATGCTATCATAAAGACAGACATGATAAGGATCAATGTCCTATCCCCTCCTCCCTCCTCCCTCCCTCCCACTCTGCCCTATACCCTCCTCCCTTCTTCTCTGCCCTATCCCCTCCTTCTTCCCTCCCTCCCTTTCTGCCCCATCCGCTCCTCCCTCCCTCTCTGCCCTGTGCCCTCCTCCCTTCTCTGCCCTATCCCCTCCTCCCTCCCTCTCTGCCCTATCCTCCCCACCCTTCTTCTCTGCCCTGTCCCCTCCTCCCTTCTTTTCTGCCCTGTCCCCTCCTCCCTTCCTCTCTGCCCTATCCCCTCCTCTCTGCCCTATCCCCTCCTCCCTCCCTCCCACTCTGCCTTATCCCCTCCTCCCTCACTCTCTGCTATATCCCCCACTCACCATAGTGCAGTTTGACGATGAAGGGGTGGTTTACTTCTACCAGGATATCCCGCTCCATTTTAGTCCGCACTCTGTCACGCACTGAAACACAAACAACACATCGTAACTAAAACTGTAGACCTCACAATGACTCATTTCAGCACAAAACACAACAATATAAACCTGAATAAATAAGTAATCATTTGGTGAACCGAGTGGTTGCCATGGAGACGATGCAGCCTATGGAGCCACCAGGATGTGATGCATTCCCCATCTCTCAGGTTTCTGGCTCGGATACCTTTCAGGGTGGCCTTCTTCAGCACCTTCATGGCATAGAGCTGGCCTGCATCTGGCCCCGTCACCTTCTTCACCAGGAACACCTGCAGAACAAACGGGGACCAAGACAGGCTGTACAACTGGGAACATTACACAGAAAACCTCACATCCGTCCTCCTCCATATACATGTGCTCCAGTCTGCATGTGTCACTCAGAAACGGGCTCCCAGAAGATGGACACTGCCATTCCGTCTGCTTAACGCATTTTCACCACACTGATGCCCCTCTGAAAAGGACGGAGGTCAGCTCTGATGCTGCTTCAGTCTCATAACGACCCTTTCGAGTGACCGGATGAGCCCAGCCCCACACACTTCTGCTCCATGGTGCCTCCCTGTCCCATGATATTCGGTGTCCCAACAGAACCGAATTTTATGAAGAGACCCGTATTACAAACTGCTGGCCCTCCGAGCCCAAGGTGACCCATAACCCTGGGGTCACAGTTACACACACCAGTCCTCAGCTTTGAGGGTATATATTACTCTCAATTTGAGCACTTAGTTTGCTGTGACAAGAGAGGCTGCAGTAAAACCTTGACTGGCTGTAGTTGAGCATACATAAGACAGACACCCTCTCTCTCTCTCACACACACACACACACACACACACACACACACACACAGCTCTCAGTCATGCCGGGTGAATCTGTTCAGTTGTTCTGACACCAGGGGGCGCTGCGGACATGCAAAGTGTACATCTCTCAGAAACAGCCTCACTCTGATCTTCACTACTGCCAAGATGGTGAGGAATGGCTGAGTAAATAATTTACGAAGCTGCAGGTCATCCATTATTTATTTCAGGAATTACGGAGGGTCCACGATGACGATACCGAGGCTGTGTGGGAACCCCATCAAAGTGCGTGTCTACAGGAATACAAGTATTCTGTGTGTGTATGTGTGCGTCTCTGTCTGTGTGTGTGTACGGGTTTTGCTATACTTGTGAGGACCAAAGGACCTGAAGCAGGGGCGCAGATGGTGGGGGGGGTGGCATGCAGTGTTTCCCAACCCAGTCCTCGGGGAACACCGGACAGTATACATTTTTGCTTCCACTCAGCTCCCAGCACACCCGTACCAGAGGTATTCTGTGTTCCTGATTGGCTGGGAGCTGAGAGAAAGCAAAAACGTGGACTGTTCGGGTTTCCCCGAGGATTGGGCTGGGAAACGTTGACATAGAGACCTTGATCTTGGCTGGATAAGCTTAGAAGTTGAGACCTTTTGCTTACTTGTTTGGTTCACTTCAAAAACCTCTCCAACCCCCCCCCTGCTCACAAGTATAGCAAATCCTCTAACAAACATGACTTGTGCATGCAATCAAAGAAGTAAAAATGCCAAATGTCCTGTATTTTGTTTGGTTACATGTGGGTAAGGTTAGGGCTCTGTACTGGTTATGACTGTAATGATTAGTAATAGGGTTTTTCCCATAGAAATCAATGGATGATCCTCACTAAAACAGGAATACAGTGTGTGTGTGTGCGGGCGCGTGTGTGTGTATGGGGGAGTGGGCAATGGTTGGGGACCCGACCACATGGTAACTACAGAAACTAGCTGCCACTGTGATGGGGCCACATGCTGCCATGACAACCACCACTAGTGAGCTCGACTAGGGCCAAGACTGGTCTCACACTAGGTGAGCCCAGCTGCTACCTGGTGTTATAGTGGAGTAGCGCTGGCCCCTGGTGGTGGCTATCCCATCGACTTTCAGGGAGCGCATCCAGACCTCACCTTCCCGAAGGAGCCCTGTCCCAGGACTTTGCGGAGCTCAAACTGTCGTGGGTCAGCCCGCTCAAAGCCCTCTTTCACATGCTGGGTAATGTTGATCTCCTTCACCAAGCCTTCATCCTGAGGAGGAATGGGAGAAATAATCTGAGTGCCCATGCAGAGACTGACACGATCCTGACACAGAGCACAGGCAGCGATGGAGATCTCAGGGCATCCCAGGAGCGGCCTCCTGACCCAACAGCAGGTCATGCTGACATACAAAAGGTCAACAGATTTCATATGGAAAATGTGTCTGAAACAAATTGTCACTGAATCACCAAAAGTATAAATCACAGACCCATTAAATAACCTTTGCGAATACTGATCTCACTTTCTCTCTGGCCTACAGGCGAAGTGTGTGTATCATGGGATTATATTTTAGCATCGCTGACTCAGAGCACAGATGGTATGAGAGAGGAAGAGAGGGAGGGTGAGAAAGAATAATCAGAGTAACTGGAAAAAGAAACACTGTAATGGGCACTGTACAGCAAACAAACCACTGTCCTCACTGTAACCTGTACTATCCAGCAAACAAACCAATGCCCTCACTGTAACAGGCACTATCCAGCAAACAAACCAGGGTCCTCATTGTAACGGGCACTATCCAGCAAACAAACCAGGGTCCTCATTGTAACGGGCACTATCCAGCAAACAAACCAGGGTCCTCATTGTAACGGGCACCATCCAGCAAACAAACCACTGTAATCACTTTACTGAACACGCTTCAGTAAAACAAACCATCGTCCTCATTTTAACGGGCACTCTCTAACAAACAAACCACTGTCCTCACTGTAACGGGCACTCCCCAGCAAACAAACCACTGGTCTTGCTGTAACAGGTATTCTCCAAACAAACAAACCACCGTCCTCACTGTAACAGATACTCTCCAGCATACACACCACCATCCTCGCTGTAATGAGCACTCTCCAAACAAACAAACCATCGTAATCACTGTACCGGACACTCTCCAGCAAACAAACCACCCTCCTCATTGTAACGGCCCTCCCACCATACAACCGTGCATGTTCACAGAAAACTGACACAATTAACATTGCGTCCAGATCCAGAACAGAACAAAAGCCACTAAAACACCAGAACTGGATGACGCAGATTTGAGAGAAACTGTGGGTGATTCAGCAGCTCTGCAGGCGTGTGGTGAGGAAGGGGGGGTCACTCCAGACATGCCACAAATGAAGGCACACACATACAGACATACGGACACGCACAGACAAAGTCCATGTATTCATATCTTTGTGGGGACTCTCCATTCACTTCCATAGGCATAACCCTAATCCTAACTATGTCAACCTTAACCTCTAACTGCAGCCCTAACCTTAAGCATAAGTAACCAAAAAAATACAAAAATTTTAACTATTGTAGTTTTTGATTGCATTCACACAGTTTCTCATGGGGTCAAAATAAAAGATTTTAATCACATTGTGGGGACATCTGGTAACACAATTTAGTATATACATGACGTCCTCCCCCCTGTACGGACGGACGCACACACACACATAAAGGCAGTGTCCCCCCCCATCTCTCGGGCTGATCATGGACGATTATGTAACACAGGAGAGAAGCACAGAGGACAGCCGGGAGGTCTGTCTGGGTCGCGTTACATGGTCAATAATCCTCAAGGTTACCAGAGGAGGCCGCGGGGGGTGTCTGCTCCAAGCTGGAGCTGCGGCGAGGCGGCAGGGAGCTCGGGACAGTGGGACAGAGCTGGGGAAAGGAGCGGCTTCATGTTTTAAGATTGACACATGAACCCTCAAATACTGGTCATGCCACGAGAATACAGTCAGCGCTATTTGAAACAATGCAATTAGCAAATCGCAAAGGCTGCGATTCAGGATGTGCATTATACAGCACGTCTGACCCAGGGTTTAGAACTGTCTAAAACTGAATAGTTTTATAAATTCATGCCAAATTCATGCATATGTGACAGTCAGTCTAACCCAGGGGTGTCCAACTCCAGTCCTGGAAGGCTGGTGTCCTGGGTAGTTTAGTTCTTTCCCTCTTCCACCATAAACGATTGAGCTGAATAGCTGTGTGGTAATTAGCACAATGAGCTGTGAGTTGAATCAGGTGTGTTAAATGAGGGTAAACCCAAAAATGTGCAGGGCTGCGGCCCTCCAGGGACTGGAGTTGGACACCCCTGGTCTAACCAAACAGAAGTGCTGTGCTCCTCGCGTGCCAGTCATGCTCACCAATCAGAAGTAGCCCAAAGTGACTGTGTATACGCCCACAAACACAAAACACGTGAAACCCAAGGAAAACGTTACATTTGCAGTGCAGAAAAGTAATGGTTCCGCTGCCGAGCCATAAGTGAATTACTTATTTAATGGTCAGAGACTGTCCACAGAAAGGTCCTATTATTAGGGGTATAAGCAGCGTTAGCCGCAAGATTCCTAATGTTTTTATTATTACGGGAATTGTTTTATTTTCCATTACTTTATTTTACTTAACACAGTCGCGGTTTTTGTTATGGTAGTTTTAAGCGTCAGTTTTCTCTGCTAATTTGACTCTTGTGTACATGGGACTTTACGGAAACA
The DNA here is from genome assembly GCA_026774425.1 of Petrocephalus zakoni. Taxonomy (NCBI): domain Eukaryota; kingdom Metazoa; phylum Chordata; class Actinopteri; order Osteoglossiformes; family Mormyridae; genus Petrocephalus; species Petrocephalus zakoni. Next base: position 21,506,751 of record JAODKN010000079.1, read on the forward strand.
CTTTACTAAGGGTAAAAAAGCGGTCGAGCTCTGCTTGCAAACGTGGTACTTTAAATGTGCATGTAAAAATGCAACCACTTTATCATGTTCGGGTTGCTAGAGAATTGTTCTATGGTTTATTAGGTGTATGCTCTATATCGTTTTTGTTAGAATAAATACATTGGATTAATGTATAGCACAGTTCAGATTTCAATGTACAGTTGTGCTCTGTTACAGTTTTTTATACACATAGTGAATACTGAATTGAGTTTTTTTGTAAAAAAAAAAACGCAAATCAAATCGCAGAAAAATCGCAATTCGATATTTTCTTAAAATCATTCAGCCCTAGTCAGCGCTAGCGCCCCCTACTGTCAGAAACTCCAAAAAATGGATCATCATACAAGCAGATGAAGAGAAGACACAGCAAAGACATTTTGAACGTGCTCATGAATTCACCTGCACCTTTATAAATGGAATGTCGACCACAGGAGATCCCTGTATTTGTTTAACTAAAAGCTTTCAGGAAGCAGTAGGATCAGGACATCGACATCGTCGTCCTGATACCCTGGACTGTGTCAGACAGCTACGGAGGCTCAGGGGTCAGAGGTCAGCTGCACAATAGCGCTGTGCAGGGGCGGTGTGGGGGGCAGAGCTGATATGGAGCACTCCTTCCTGCTGGCTTCCTGGGCTGATGGGGGTATTTTTACTACACATTTCCTCCAGTGTCAGACAGGGACACAGAGCTGGTTTCCTGAGAGGTACCTCGGGGCCAGGGGAGGTGCGACACCTGTGTGCCCATATAGGGGTCGCCATTGCACTCTCCTCTGGCCCCTCCTTCTCCATACTGCTCCCTTCGTCCAATGTCCAGCCACACCCACCCCCCCGACACTGAACATCGTTTTCCTCACCTCATTATTAGTCACATGACCTCTCATCTCACCTCATTATGGAAATTGTTAACATTAGGATCTGAAATTAATTAGAATACAGGCAGGATCCCAGCTCCCCCAATATGTGTGCACAGCGACATGTGTGCATGCATGCACACACACACACACACACACAAACACACACACACACACACATATACCATGTATTCCTATCTTTATGGGGACACTACATTCATTCCTATGGGCATAACCCTGATCCCAGCTATGACACCCTTAACCCCTACCCAGCCCTAACCTTAACCATAA
>JAODKN010000079.1:21512671-21523658 GCA_026774425.1 Petrocephalus zakoni
GGTTCCCCCTCGTCGTCTTGCTCTCGAAACCGCCTGTCGGTTCCCTTCCGAGCGACGGCAGGAGCAGCGGAGCCGGCCGGAGCCGGGCAAGGGGACCGCCTGGAAGAGCCGGAGCCCCGGGCGTGAGGTTTAATGCCTCCAGTAATCGGATGTGTCACATACTGCCGTTTCAGTCCGTGGGAAAACACGAGCGATTCTGCCCGAATTCAGCCTTATCGCGGCAGATTTGGGCAGCGGGTGGCTCCTATCAGACAGCGGAGAGTAACGCGAGCGGGGGTGAGGGCGTCGCTCTGCCGGCAGGACGACAGGCTGCGGGGGCCGTGCGGGAGGAGCCGGGAAGGCGGCGTCCGGACGGCGCGGAAACGAGCGGAACACGGCGCCCGGGTGCGGGGATCCGGCTCGCGGGGACCGAGTCACATTAATGCGGGAGAGTCACATTGATGCGGGAGAGTCACATTGATGCGGGAGAGTCTCGTTAATAAGAGAAAGTCACATTAATGCGGGAGAGTCACAGGAATGCGGGAGAGTCACATTGATGCAGGAGAGTCTCGTTAATAAGAGAGTCACATTAATGCGGGAGAGTCACAATAATACGAGAGTCACAGGAATGCGAGAGAGTCACAGGAATGCGAGAGAGTCACATTAATGCGGGAGAGTCTCGTTAATAAGAGAAAGTCACATTAATGCGGGAGAGTCTCGTTAATAAGAGAAAGTCACATTAATGCGGGAGAGTCACAATAATACGAGAGAATAGCATTAATACGAGAGAGTTAGAGGACCGCAGCAAAGTTCCACCGCAGTCCGGGCAGACCGGGGGCCGCCGGCCGAGCGTCCCGGGCGGACCGTGACAGCGCCAGGCTGTAAATCCCTCCGAAGTTCAGCACTTGAGCCCAAATGAAACTTTGCCGGCGCCTAAACGGCTCCTGGGCTCCGGCCGCCCAGAAGTTGCGCTTCTTCTCCAAGTGGATCTGCGCGGAGCCCGTCCCGGCCGGACCTACCTCCGCCCCCGCGTCCCGCACTGCCATCTTCCGCCACGGGTCGGCCAGCTGTGGCAGGGGCATCTCCTCCGCTCCGGCGCGGCTCCTGGATTCGGCTCCGGGCGGGAGGGTGAAACGCAGAGCGAGCGCGGCTTGGCGGACGCTAGCAGGCAGCGGACATCGGGCTGTGTGCGCCGCTGAGCCGCGGCCGCCTGGCTGCTCCTCCTCCTGCCGCCGGCTGACTCCCCGCCGCACTCTCTCACTTCCGTCCCGCTCAACATGGCGCCGCGGCTCGTCTTACCTGCGTGTCAGAAAGCGGCCGCTGCCGAGTCACCCCTGCGTCAGCGGCCGCGGGAGGAGCTCCGGGCGACGGCAGGCGGCCAGCCGGCGCAGGTGAGCCGCGGCCGGCCGCTGGGCGCCACATTCCGCGCTCCATGATTAAATAAGCGGCGTGTGAAAATGTCCCCGTCACCACCGGCGTCACGCTGTCATTATAATATCCTTAATTGCAGCTTGCGTTTGACTCAATGGCTGCTGTTTTGCATCGCGTCTTCACCCCGATTACAGGGCAGATGCTTATCATATCTGTCTAAGTGGTGGCAGGTAGGGAAATACACACGGATACAAGAATGTAATACTATAAAATCTTCAGATAATACCAGAACAGGACATGAGCGTCACTGCCACCAGGATTTCTCCACATGCCATTGTGCTGACATTGGGGATCATGGGACCAGTCACATTCCTTAACTGGACCAGTCTGGGCCACACTGATCGGCGACCACCTTTGGGCAGGCAGTGACTGGGCAGTGCCGGACGTATGCCCAGCACTGGTATTGTCACACATCCTGTGCGAGTCCCGCCCCCGCATCCTGCTTCAGCACAGGACAGTGGTGAGGTGGCGGGGGGCACCACTCGCTCCCCAGCTCGGTATGGTCAGTATTCCAGCCAACAGTCTTCAGTCGCTTTGCTGAGCTCTCCGTCCGCCTGGGGGTGGATGGATGGCCGCACGGTGTTTGTAGGAAACGCTTGCATGTCAAAGATAAACACACTTTATGTGACAGTCGGACGGCCCAGCATTCCAGAAAGGTCTCCAAACTGGCCCTGTTTCACTCACGGCTCGTTCTCTCTCTTCCCTACATATGCCCCCTTATTAAAGTGATTAATTATTAATTGGGTATTACATCATTCCAGAGGAAAGGCTCTGGGGGTGTTAATGTCGGGGAACGGCATTCTGGGTAAGAGACAGTCAGCATCCCAGTGTTGCATTCTTTGACTAACATCATGTCACTTCAGTGGTGTGGAGCTTCACAGGCTTCTTCCCATGATCTTACAGCCACTGTCCCACTGTCATTTCCCATTATCAAGGGGCGAGACATTACATGGAGACAATGTAATGCTGTGAAAATGCGCTATATAAATAAAGTTGCACTGTCAAAAATTTAAGACAACTTTCTAATGACTTGAGAGCCACTGTGGTTAAGAAGTTTAAAGATGGCAATGGTGCCAAGAAGATTACCAATGATCAACAGTACTCAACACATTAGGCAAAATGAAGATGGCAAGGGAATTACCATTAAAGGGACAGAGCATTAACGGGCCCATGACATGGACGATAGTTTGATTTATTCATCAGCATACTCTTTACCTAAAATGATGCAGTCATTTGTACAATATGGTTAATTATCGGGATAGAGGATTAACAAGGGTAAAACCCCATTACATTTATATAACTGTAAGCCACCTGGAGAAATTATAAACAGATATTCCTTGGCATGGCAAACAGAGTCTTTCAAATCTTTCGGCATCAACATGCCAAAGGATTTGGCAAAAGTATCAGAATGCAAAAATTAAAGATGACTTTGAACAATGCAACTTAACTCCATTTTTAGCCTTAGCTCCAGGACTGAATCCATTAAAATGATTATATTGCCCTTATTACTATATATGTTTTAGACCCTACCAATAGCGTTTGACCAAAACCAATTCAAGGAATGGGACAAAATGTCATCCAGGTATATATGGCAAGGTAAAGAAGCCAGGGATTGTCTCAAAACTACGCGGATAGATAAAAAAGGAGCATGGGACCTGCCTTCTCTTAGAAACTATTATTATGCAGCACAGACAAGAGCTATATGATATTCTGGTGCAGCCTATCATATGAGGCTCAGTGGAAAGGCACTGAAGAGAAATCACATCCCCTCCCCATACTGGAAATTTCAGCAGATACCAGCCGGCACAGCTACATACATAGTATTGATAATACATGGACGATATGGACTCGTAAAGTATGGAAAACTGCTATAAAAATATAAATTAGAGGGATTCTTGAATCACTCAGACTTGACATCAAATGAGTTTGATACTAGATTTAAAAATTGCACAGCTAAAGGAGTAACAGTTCTGTGCCAAAGATAGGTAGTTCAGGTCCAGAAAGTAAAAATCCAGACCAAGATTTTGTTTCTGCCAACCAGTTGAGTGCGCTGTAACTGTGACTCTTTATGCTGATCTGGTTGGTTGAAAGAAAATCTGGATATTTACTTTCTGAGCCTGAACTGCTTTCCTCTGCAGTCTAAGATATATGATGAAGGAAGCAACTGATCAGTTTTGAAGGGCATATTTAAAGAGAAAAAATTATTAGAAAAACATATTCAGATGCAGCACTCTGTTAGTATGAAAAAGAAAAATGTAATTGAGGCAAGTACAAGTCATTTGTCACAGAACAGTTCTTAGGAACATACAACTGAGAAATTAGCCCAAGTGGCTCATTTGGTGAAACCTCAAAAACTGACAAAGATGAAGACAATGGAACTTCCTAATGACTTGAGAACCACTGTGGTTAAGACGTTTAAAGATGGCAATGGTGCCAAAAAGATTGCCAAGCTCCTTAGCCTCAGTGTGTCCACTGTAAAGGCCATCATAGCGACAACTGGAAGCCTAGGTCAGGCCGCCCTGTTAGAATAACAAGTAAGAGCAAATCCTAAGGTGACCTGCAAAGCTCAGCATCTGCAGCTGGAGTGGATGCAATGCAATGCAACTGTGTTTGTACAGCGCATTTTCACAACATCACATTGTCTCAAAGTGCTTTGCATTATCTCTGCCCAAAAGCCCCCAGTAAGCAAGCCACAGGCGACAGTCTTCCCTAGAAGGAAGACACCTTGGGAGGAACCAGACCCAAAGGGGGAGCCCATCCTCCAGTGGCTGGCAGAGGAGTCAACTAGACAAAACAAGATGGCAAAATCTAAATTTATATAGTACTGGTGTTGACATTTCTGTCTCTGTACAGGAGCAGGCAGGTGCTGGCATGTAGGTATTTGTTCTGATGAGCAGTGGTACAGCAGCAGGGAAGGAAGGAGAGGCATCACAGGAGCAAAGGGCAGGCAGGCAGGAGGGGAGTTGCCGGAAGTAGAGGTACTGCAGACAGCAGAGTCAGAGGCAGAAAATCTTCATATTCTTGGGTCTGCAGGCAGCACACCCCAGAAGGGGTGGGGGAAAATAAGAAATAGTGCTTTAGCCAGAGTCGAGGAGACTAGAGGCAGTGCAAATAATTGGTTGAGTGCAGTATCTATGCTCTGGCAGATATGGCTATGGCAGCATGAATAAGAGGGAGAGGCAGGTGGGAACACAGGCATGGGGACTCCCTGAACGTCAGCACTACAGTGATGTGCACAAGACTACAATATCGAAGGTTTCGCACAGAGAGAGGCTGTATGGCAGAGTTTCCAGAAAAAATGCCACCTGAAAGCTTGATTAGAATTCGCTAACAGACATCCTGACAAGAGTCCTGCATTATGGAGTCATGTACTAATTGAACTTTCTTCAAAACATGACTGTCGATTTGCATTTGTTTAGTTCACCAAGCTTGTTTCAAAATATGTACACAGAGAGGTTGAATACTTTTTCAACCCCTTGCAATGCACCAGTGTATCAGTTCACAGATATGGAGGGAGATTGCTTGGAAGAACCTGATAAGGTATTTCATCACACCCTCTCAGAAAACCCACTATGACAGTAGCCTCCATGTCTGTTTGAGAAACTGTGGAAATCAAAATGCGAACAATCATATCATGCCTTGTCATCAAACCCATCGGCGGGGAAGAGACTAGACCTTACAAGACATTTCTAAATGTGTGGCTAGTATGAAGGCTCTTACCAGGAAATGGATATCACAGGAGAACCTTTCACATAGATGGAATGATTGTTACAGAGATCACTCGCTGCTTGTACACAGTTTCTTTGTTGTCTGTTTTTTCTGTTCTATAAATACCCACATCTCAGATAACTATTTTGAGATTTGTGGTGAATATGAATATGACATACAGTATTTTATGGAATTTTTTATTTTATGTTGAATGTATATATATTTTTTAATAATCCCCCATTCTATTATTGGTGGACTGCTTCATTGAACACTGTGTATCATTGGTGGGCAGTTCCATTCAGCCCATTTTCTCATTGGTGTAGAGCTCCACCAATGTGTCTGTGCTCTGCATTCACTGTGTACCCCAGCCTTGGGTCACGTGTTGCCTGGGATAGACTCCCGGCCCCCATGACCCTGGACAGAATAAGCAGGTTGAAGATGCTTTCATGCTGCTGCATGGATGATCAGAGGTTCTAATTGAGTCTAGGTACAGTGTAACATCCAGAATGGGGCCATATTACAATGGCTGCAGGTCATCCCTGACGCACGCGCACAGAGACATCCAGTCTGAGCTGGAACGGCGAGCCAGTGGCCACTGTGCTCCCAGTGCCGGCGACGTGCAGGCGCTGCACAAGTTCCCATGCTGCACACGGCAAGCAGGAAGCCGGGCAGCTTACAGCCAGTCACGCAGATATGTGCTCAGCACCGATCGCACAGAGATAAGCGCCGATGACTCGCGCAGATATTATGCGGCTGGCTTGTTTTTCACATTGTTTTTATCTACTAGTGTCGGGTGTGCACTTAAAAAAATGATCCTACTATTGTTAAAAATAGTAATTAAGGTCAGCCTATTTTATCTTTTTATTACTACAAAAGTTGATAGACATGTTTCGGAAAAACCTTTATGTTGTCTTTCTCCCCCAAATAAGGTCTCGTGCCCTGTAATCCATAAACCTTAAAGAGGTGCGCGAGCCTGTGAAATGATGCAGGAACTCGGAACTCGAGGCAGGAGCAGCTCAACATCAGGCTGGGCGGCATGTTCTCTGGAAAAGGGTTCCCTCTAGTGGACAATTCGGATACATCCGCTCAAAGTACACTATGGTGACAAAACCGCCCATTTTAGGAGTTTGAACAGGTCTGGAAAGAGCCCTAAGCCACGGTTCTTTAAGCATAGTATAATTAAATAAAAACACAGGCAGAGGGACAACAGAACTATGTATTGGTGCATCCTGAAAGTGGCAGGAGCTTTATCAGCCACTGTGAAAAGAGTACAGTCTACAGGAATGACTGTCAATCCAGTTACAGTAAATGAGAGAGTGAGAGAGACCCCATCACCAGTGACTCAGCAACTCACAGCCAGAGTAGGGTTGACTCGCCCTACCCCCCTATGTCGCAGGAAGCGCCGAGTCACAGTAGTCACAGTACACCACTCCAAAGAAGGAAGGGACACCCAGGCTGGACAAGGGGACACCCTAAGGACAGAGGCAGGGAGGACAGCCAGGAGCGCTACCTAAGGAGGCCTACAGTTAATGATGTGCAGGTAATAAAGGGTTACTAGGGGACCGTGTACGGTGGCATCCTCCCATTGGTCGACTACCTGAGAGACTTCAGCCCAATCCAGGAGCTGGTACTACAGACCTCCAAGGGCAGGTAGTTGTAGAAGATTTGGCTACACAGGTCCTCTAGGAGGGGTTCCAGGTCCATGATGGCGAATTGTGCCGCGTCCTCAATCTCCCAGTGTACTCCTGCATCGATCTCCCCCATGCACACATGCAGACGTGCTGAGGCCCTGCCCGGGGTGGCAGTGGCACCCCCTGCTGGCCCGGCGCAGTCATGAGCCTCACATGTGCTCCTTCAGCATGGTGATGGGTCACGCTTACTGTGCACCTTCTGGACCTCATCATGCATCTGAGCGGACATCATGAGGGTGGAGCTGGGGGGCGGAGCAACGGCTCGCTCTCCGACGCATGGGGTTGCTCATGCTGTGACCATGGTTACGGTATGTCTGCATCTCCATCACAACAGGACCCTGGAGCAGAAATGGATCAGAAATGGGTTTCCGATCCTGCCCTCCGGCTGCCGGGTGACTGACAGATGCAGGAGCCAATGAGACTGGCCATCCTGGTCCTGCACGTCAGCAGCGCACCTGGTGGCCTCCCTCACATATAGGACGTCCATGCTGTCCACCTACGGGGGGCGGCACCCATGGTTAATGCTCCGTCCGAGGGGCCGCAAAGGGCCCCCTAGCCACATGGCGGAGTGAAGTCACCCCTTCGGTAGTAGCTCCACTGCGGTGCCCTGCCATACTTGTTATTTTCGCAGATGAAGATGCAGGGCAGATTCCACAGTGCCACTATGGTATACACTTCAAAGATCAGGCCCTGACGTGGAGGAGGAGGGAGAGGGGCTGGTGTGAGGGCAGCCGCAGCGGGGGGGTGGCGGGTAGGCGTTATGGCGGTTTGCAGGGTGGCAGTATGGCTGGGTGGCGGCTGGCAGGGTGGCAGCGTGGCTTTACCAGATTGGCTGCCCCATCTCCATACAGTGTGGTGCCCACCTGCCTACTGCCCTGGCACTGGCCACCTACAAGCTCCGGGGGTCCATTAGAACACACACGTGCCTTATCCTGCCTGCCGTATCTGGCCAGGCAAAACAAAAAACCTTTCTTAGTACATTTAAATATATATTCACTTTTTTGTTGAAATCGCCGCTTAGTATGTTTGAAACAATGGCAAGCACATTCTGAGTAGTACTGTACGTGGGACAGAAACTCCAAACGCGCACTTCCGCACTCTGCTGGGTGGACGATGAGGACTGCACACAGAGTTCGGTGCCTGGGTGCTAAAAGCAATGCGAAGACCGGAGTCTGGCACGACTTACAGCTGTTACGAGCAGAGTTCAAATTGGACAGGAGCTCCGCCTCCTCTCCTCGACTATACAGCCAGCCGGAGCGCCCTCTGCTTCAGTATTTATAATAATATAATCATGGGCATCGCCGCCATTAAATCTGAGGGGGCGTCCCCCCCTCACATTTCATAATTATTCGTTTGGACCCCCCACATTTAACATAAAATAGTTCTCCCCGACAGTGTGTCCCCCCCATATTCAAATTGCTTCTGACGCCCATGAATATAATACTTTAATGCATTTTCATCTCCTTCTAAAAAAATACCATCATATCATGAATAAGTAAATAGACAACACAAAATTATAGTTAAAGTGAATTACACCCACCAGTGTTTTTCTTTGTATTGGAATTAATTATGATTGAATGCACATGCCCTGCGAGAATGCATGACATCACACAGTTGGGGAGTCCATTGCCGAATGTTAGTTCTTGACTCCAGCTCGAGAAGTTGGCGCCACAGTTTTGATTGATGGAGAAATATAGGCTGAAGAACTTTTTCTAAAATGTGAATTGATGTGAGATATAAATACGTAGGTCTTAAGTTAATAAAATGTGTACTAAACCAATGGTGCGAGTCGAGGTAAATAAAGATGTTTTGAGAGATATTGACCATTGTGAGTAAAGAAGGGCTCCCCCTCCTTACAAAAGCCAGTTTAACCACTGCTTACGAGTATATGGGCTCTGTATTTACGTACATGAGAACTGGTGTAACCCACAGGACAATTATAGACAAGCACTATTCCCAAGACCTCCAGTACATGTCTGTAAGATGCCGGCCTTTTTTTCTACCTAGAGAGCTAACGGTTGTGATTGTCTCGGCTGTGTACATTCCACCCAACGCCGATGTGAACACGGCGCTCTCTCTCCTGCTGAACACCATTAACGAATAGCAGCAGGTCCACCCTGGCGGTGTTCACATAATTGCAGGAGCCTTTAATAAGGCCAACTTGAAGAGTGTACTCCCGAAAATTCATCAGCATGTTAAGTGCTGTACTAGAGGGGAGAACACTCTGGACCATATTTACTCCAACATCAAGCATGTGTACAGAGCTATAGCCCTCCCCGAACTGAGCCAGTCCAATCATCTTTCTCTACTGCACTCCCCAGCCTACACCCCCCTCAGACATGGTACCAGACCCATCACAAAGACTGTTACAACCTGGCCTGAAAATCCATACTACAGGACTGCTTCGAACAGACAGACTGGGACATATTTGAACACCAAGAGCTGGAAACATTCACAGGAACGGTACTGGACTATATGAAGTTCTGTGTCGGAAATGTGACTGTGGACCCAGACCAGAAACTCGGGATGACCAGCCAGGTCCTTACCCTCCTCAGAGCCGGGACGCTGCCTTCAGGTCAGGTGACAGAGCTCTGTACAGGGCTGCCTGAGCCGCTCTGAAAGGTGGAATTAAAAAAGCCAAGACGGACCATAAGAGGAGCATAGAGTCCCACCTATCCAGCCACAATAAATGGCAGATGTGTCAATTTCAGGTCCAGAAAGTAAAAATCCAGACCAGGATTTTGTTTCAACCAGTCAGTTGAGCATAAAGATTACTTGCTTTGAATCATCACAACAGCAGCGCTCACCTGCTCCAGCCCTGTTCCTCCCCCCCCCCCACTGGGTTCCTGCTCCAGCCCTGCTCCCTCTCCCCACCGGGTTCCTGCTCCAGCCCTGCTCCCTCCCCCACCGGGTTCCTGCTCCAGCCCTGCTCCCTCCCCCCACCGGGTTCCTGCTCCAGCCCTGCTCCCTCCCCCCACCGGGTTCCTGCTCCAGCCCTGCTCCCTCCCCCACCGGGTTCCTGTACCAGTCCACTTACTGTAACGGAGCACGATGTCAGACGGGTGCTCCTGGCAGTGAACCCCAAGAAGGCTGCCGACCCAGATGGAGATCCTGGCAGGGTGCTCAGAGCATGTGCCCACCAGCTCACCCTCATCTTCACCAAAATCTTCAACCTCTCCTTAGCCCAGACAGTCATTCCGTCCAGCCACAATCATACCAGTGCGAGAAGAAGTCTCCCATCAACAGCCTAAATGATTATCGTCCTGTGGCCCTCACGCCGGTAATCATGAAATGCTTTGAGAGACTGGTTCTCCATCACATCAAGGACTTCCACAAGACTACGATCCCTACCAGTTTGCATATCGTGCAAACAGCTCCACAGAAGATGCCATCGCCGTAGCTCTCCACCCTGTGCTGAGCCATCTGGAGCGGCAGCAGAGCTATGTCCGGATGCTCTTTGTGGATTATAGCTCAGCTTTTAATACAATCATTCCTGACATTCTCATCAGCAAACTGGTCACCCTCAGCCTCCCCCCACTCACACACGTCTGGATAAAGGACTTTCTCACCAAATGGCTCCAGACTGTGAGACTCGGCTCCCACCTCTCCTCCATTCGCACACTGAACACCGGCTCCCCACAAGGCTGTGTGCTGAGCCCCCTCCTGTACTGTCTCTACACCCACGACTGGAGTCCAGCCCACAGCAACAACCTAATCGTCAAGTTTGCTGATGACACCACAGTGGTCGGGTCCTCTCAAAGGGAGACGAGGCAGCTTACAGAGACGAGGTCCAGAAGTTGGCGGACGGATGTTCAAAGAACAATATGGCTTTGGACACCAAGAAAACCAAAGAGATCATAGTCGACTTCAGGAGGCACAGCACCGACTTAGCCCCGCTCTACATCAACAGCGAGGGTGTGGAGAGGGTCCCTTATTTCCGCTGACATCTCCTGGACAGACAACGTCACAGCAGTCACCAAGAAGGCTCAGCAGAGGTTACATTTCCTGAGAGTCCTCAAGAAGTACAACCTGGACTCCAACCTGCTACTGACCTTCTACCGCTCCACCATCGAGACCCTGCTGACGTACTGTATTACAGTATGGTACGGCAGCTACACCATGGCAGGCAGGGAGAGGCTTCAGAGAGTAGTACTGTATTACAGTATGGTACGGCAGCT
>JAODKN010000079.1:21553386-21564869 GCA_026774425.1 Petrocephalus zakoni
AAGCTGTCCTTTTATTATTCTTTCCTTTTTGCTCTTTTTTGTTATGCATTATTTCTCTTTCCCTGTCTTTCTCCCCCCCCCCCTTTTTTATTTTTCTACTTCTTCTGTCTCTCTCCTATTTCTCTCCCTCCTCTCTTCCTCTCTCTCTCTCTCTTTTTACTTCAGCTAACTCCCCCTGTCAGTTCTGGCTTGTGGCATAATAACATAAAATGATTAATAAAGAGTACACCTCAAGTAACAAAACGAGCTTAAATCCGAAGCTCCACTTGGCGAAATAAAAAATAAAAGTGGCACAATAAAGTACCCCAGCATCCTGCTTGCTAAACTGCTGGACACGACAGGGGTAAAAAAAAATATATATATATATATATATATATACACACATATATAATATTATTGCTCGTCTGATTTATATTTTCCTTAGTTCTTTGACTACAGGTATGTCTGTCCCTTGTTGTTATCCATTACTTTCCACTGAGCATATTTTCCCTAACAACAAGATCCTGTTTCAGAAAAAAAATGTCAAGCAGCTGATGGGGTGGAGTGAGGAAGGGCAGCGAGGCGCTCATTTACGGACTGTCCTTTGGATTTTCCGTAGTTAGAAACAGGCCTACATTTCCCTTGGGGCGCCTTAACCTGCACTTATTTTGTGTATTTTGATCAAACCAACAATGTTGGCGCATACTGCCACAGTAGAACTAGAAATAAATGGAAAGCCCAACAAATTCAGCGTAGACTTGCTTGTAAACGGGCCACACGAGACACAGGCTATCAAAAAGCATGTACAAAACTGCGCACAAAATATCCATAAGAGAACAGGTGCTTTCCACGTTGTCTAAGTGCTGGATTTCGGCTATTTTTACTTTGAACAATAAAGGATGCGGTGCATATTTCGACAGATTTTCAGATCATATACAGACACAGTGGAATCTGCTAGCCGATATAGTGTATAGGTCTCTTCAGCCACACGGGGGGATTCTTTAGCGCAGCGATGTGCTTTCCGTGTGCTTCCTAACTTTTTATGTAGATGGTTCACTGGAGATCAGACCCATGCTTAATGCTGAGCGCCTTCTCACTCCGGACGATGTATATAACAGGCGCGTGAGCGCAGCGAGAGGGGGCTGTGACGTGCGGCCGGCTCTCGCTTCTGATTGGGCGGGACGCTGGCGAACGCGCAGGCGGCCGCCGTATAAAGTGCGCAGCAAACAAAGGAAACGTCGCACAGCTGAGCGGTGGCGGCGCGTCTGCATGTGATCGATTCATCGGAGAGTCAGGATCCCAGACTGACTGCGGAGGCCAAACTCCTGGGAAACGAATGAAGAAACACCTCTTACTTCTCTTCACGTACAGAGGACTCGTAAGAAAAGGGAAGAGGAGTAAAAGAAGAAAATGGCCAATTTTATATTGCGGAAAGCGGAACCCAAGGACGTGCCCGACATACTGCGACTCATAAAGGTAGTTTGTGCTTATAAGGAAGTCGGCATCCAGCCTAGTTGCGCGTGACTTTAATAGAATTTGTCTGATTGTCTAGGCGATGCACTTTGTGAGTTTCGCGCAAGCCTGAGCCGGCAGCGGCCGGGAGTTCGGTAACTTGAGATGGTCTTGTTTTGATCGGGTGCAGTGTAACCCCCCCCCGCCCGCCGCCTATTGCTGGCATTCCGGTTACTGTATTATTTTGCCAACTTAAGTTGCGATCCCCTTATTTTGATCGGGTTCTCCGTATACGTGTGACTGCAAGACAGAACTTTTCCTGCTATTAACCTGCATTTTCCATCACTTTCCATGAATGTCCGAGCTGCTTATAGTTCCAAGCTCGCCTTCGCGTCCTGACCTTTTTTTTTTTTATATAACTTTCTAGGAACTTGCCAAATATGAGCAGATGGAGGATCAGGTCGTGTTGACGGAGAAAGGTGAGGCTACGGTTTGTTTTTCTCGGACTCTGGGTCCCCCCCCGCGGTGACGTCAGCGATTACGTAACGCTGTGCTCCCACAGAGCTGCTCGAAGACGGCTTCGGGGATCACCCCTTCTACCACTGCGTCGTGTCGGAGGTGCCGAGGGACCCCAGCGGCGCCCAAGGTGCGTGCGTTTCAGCCGCTCTGCAATGTTGATTTCTCAGGAACATTGGATGGTCCGGCTCATTTGTCTGAGTAACGTTTGCTGGCATCGCAGGTCATGCTGTAGTTGGATTCGCCATGTACTACTTCACATATGACCCCTGGATCGGCAAACTGCTTTACCTGGAAGATTTCTATGTGATGAAAGAGTATCGAGGTGAGCTCACTGTAGCTGCTGCTGGCTGTGCTCAGCCTGGAACCTTCTGTACCCTAACTCGGCTGCCTATATCTTCCTCATCAGGTTTTGGAATTGGGTCAGAGATCTTGAAGTACCTGAGTCATGTGAGTATTGTTGGCAGCTGAGACTGTGCTACCTCCGCCCTGCCCCCCCGCTAACAGGCCGCCCCCCCTTGCAGACGGCGGTGTCCAGCCGCTGCAGCAGCATGCACTTCATCGTGGCCGAGTGGAACAAGCCGTCCATCGAGTTCTACAAGCGGCGCGGTGCCGCCGACCTCTCGCACGAGGAGGGATGGCGCCTCTTCAAGATCGACAAAGAGAACCTGCTCAAGATGTCCTCTGAAGAGTGAGGCGTGGGGGCGGGGCCCGGAGCCGGCGCTAGCCGGCCGCGGCAGCCCGCATCCCGATCCACTCGCTGGCCTCAGACCCAACGCCAGTCTCATCTGGTTTGATCGCTTCTGCTGCGTAGGAGAGTCACGTCGCCCCGGCAAGCCACACGTGTAACACACTGCTTCCTGTAGTTTATGCTGCACTAACCTGTATGCTTTTTCCTTTACTAAATATATATTATATATATGAGCAAATAAAAGAGTAATCCATGGTTATTGTGTCATTTCCTGGGTTTGGTAGAGGGAACACAGCATATCGATCAAAGCCACTGTATATGGAAAAAAACTTTCACTGAGCACTAAAGACACACACACACACACACACACACACCCCTGGCTGAAGGTCACAGTCAGTTAAACATTCACGGGGTGGGACTATGCTCTTTCTGAAACAGGGATGGGAGGGAGAGGACTAGACACCTAACTGCACACCGTAACACCCCTCCACTGCACTTTCTGGTGTGCTGCCAGGTCAGCCACCCCCCAACAGACATGCCCTTCTGTGGCAGTGTACAGGTGTGCGGCTCGGCCTCGGAGCCCCTGTCAGCACAAAGCCCAGGGGGGGCCGCAGCTGGCGGAGGTGGTGGTCATGTGACGCTTTTAGCGGCCCGTCAGCATTTCAGCCTGCAGTGATCTGCCTTATAAAAGGCCTCCCGTTACAGCAGAAGGGCTCCTTGCCCCAGAGGCTCCGCTTCAAAGAAACAAACCCTCAGCAACCCACTTCCACTTCCTGTGTGAGGTGCAGTGAGCGTGCCGCCGACTAGCCCTCTGACAGCGGCCTGCCCCCACACCCCGTCACCCACAGGACGGGATCACAAGACGATAAACAAACGGCTGAACAGATGCCTGCGGGCGTCTGCCTCGCTTCCAGGGGACCTTCGCAGCTGCGCGGGCCTCCTGGGCCCCGGCTCTTCCTGACCCGGAACGCCTGCCAGCTGGTGAAAGTGCGTCTGCACACCCCCAGCCCGCCAGCACGCATGTGCTGCAATGCTGATGGAAAGTGCCGGAATATCCTGCTGCTTCCCCCCTCGCAGTGGGGAGGGAGGCGACCCCGCTGCTCACAGCCAGCACTTCCCTTCAGAAGGCGCCGGGCCGGTCCCAGGGGCCCGGCCGCAGCGGGCTGCCACAGGTGCCGCGCGCACGAGCCGCAGGAAAGGTGGAAGGCATCGGCAAGCAGAACACCAGGCACTTTCTGCTTTTCAGGAATTCTCCTGGGGGCATTTTAACATGCAAAGGTGCCGTGAAACCAGCAGAACCGAAGCAGGATTTCAGGAGATCCCACCCTGCTGAGCTGCCCGTCTCTCCTCACAGGTGCACACACACCCTCTGCTGGCTGGTGGGGGCGCTCTGCCCAGGAGGTGGGGCGGCTGACAGACGGCTGGACAGGCCACTTTGGGTGGAGTGTCAGGATGCCCTCAGTGATGGTGGCCATGTCACGTTCCAGCCGGGGGCTCTCTTTGCGTGCGTGTGTGTTGGGGGGGGGGGGTATGCATAGATCTGAGGATCAAAATTTCCCTACTTTTGGGGACATCTTTTCAGGTCCCCATATTAAAAATCTGTGAATGAAATCAAAAAAGTAAAAATGCCAAAAGTCTTGTATTTGGGTTGGTTACTTATGGTTAAGGTTAGGGCTGGGTAGGGGTTAAGGGTGTGGTGATTGGGTTTTTCCCATAGAAATGAAAGGGAGGTCCCAATTTGGATAGGAACGCCAGTTTGTAGGCCCTCACCTGCACTAGGAGTACCTGGCAGTGCTTGTCACGCTCATCTCCGTCATATTTGTCAGCGTGTGGCAGGCTGAGCAGGACTAAGCCGGTCAGATCTCAGTAACAAAACCGCAAGTCTGAGTGAGGGAGGGAGCGACAATGAGGAAGTGAGAGCGCCATCAGTGCAGGCTGCCGTGAGAGAAAAGCGCCTCTCCCCCAAGCAGCGCATTATGCGGCCCCGGAGCGCCCCCTTAAGGCTGCCTCAGAATGACCAGCTCTTATTAAAATCCCTGAGCCGAATCATTCCAGAACTACGCTTCAGGAATATTCTTGAGCTGCCTCTCTTTCACTTTAAAAACAAACATTCAAAGTGTAAATATAACACTTTGCTGATATATAACATAAACATTACCAAAGTATAGAGATATGACATAACTAATAGCTGGCAATTATTTAAAACATAATCAACATGTTTTGAAAGTACCAAGTTTTTGCCATGTCAAAAGAAAATAGATATTGAAACAACTGCGTTAAAAATCACATTTTTACTTGAGATTTTATAATTAAAGCCTCATTAGAAACCCTGATGGAATGTCAGAAGTGAAGCCTCTAATATTATTTCCTTACCTTGTTCATGTGTTTTCCCCACCGAGAGGCGAGCATTAAGGTTTTTGTAAGGTTCGTATATCTGTGCGAACAGCGGCCTCCAGTGGCAAACAAACCACATGACCTCATAGCGGGTCCCTCTGATTCTAGCCGCCGGACCCGGCTGTGTGTGTTAGGGCTATTCTAGCGTCTTGCTGTCCCTGCGCTACTGGCCTCAGGTCATGTGACTTTACTACCTGGAGAGCCGGCTCAGGGAAAGCAAGCGTTTGCCTTATTAATACTGTAACTCATTCAAAAATGAGTAACGATGACATTACAGTGTGAAGTGAAGGTGATGAAAGAATCTGAACTGACGGCCAGGTAAGAACAGTTTTATCCTGTCAGCTGATGGCACTGCAGATGGGGAATCTGACACCAGGGTATATAACAAACTTTACAGTGAGCCTGGACATATCAGTGCATGTGCAAACAGTCACAGACGGTCACAGACACACAGCGAGCACACAGGCACAGATGGGCACAGACACACAGCGAGGACACAGCAGGCACAGAAGACGCACAGTCACAAACATGCACAACACAGTTAAAGACAGAAAAACAACACAAAAACGCAGAGTCCAAAATACGCATGGCAGAGTGACATACACCGACAGACACACAGCACACAGTCCGCACTTCTCCCCAGCCAGCACGCAGTGACACCGGCAGACGTCTCACCAGACAGCGAGCAGAGCGGGTTGTACAGTATGAACATTTATTTATGGAGTGAAGTTCTGCAGTGAGCAGCCAGTCAGCAGTAAATGTGCTGTCAGTAATCCTCATGTTTCCTAGAAATCTGTCACCTACAAGCGAATATGTCGTTTTTGGCAGACGACAGGATCAGAGTGTAAGAACTTAACGGTGAGGTGGCAATGTGCACTGGGGGGCTGTATCTGTACAGAGTATTGAATAGACTGAAATAGCTCAGAAATGTACCAATGTGATGGCAGCGGGAACGGACAAGGGAAAGACGATCCTGCACCGCGGGGACCGGCGGCAAGGTCACCCAGCCACGGGGACAGGCAGCAGCCCCCCCCGGCAGCTGCAGGAGGACCGGCACACAGCAGGGGGTGGGGGGGGGGGGGGAGAGACGCCCAAACACACCTGCTCATTCCGGCTAAGGAGGACGCCGTGGTGCCTGCTGGGGCGTGGAGATGCAGGACGGGCCGGGGGACAGGGGTTGGAGGGGGACTGAAGAGCAGTACAGGGCATCAGAGACATGCCCAGGTCACCCTCGGAGCCACCAGGGTCCGAGAGCGAAAGAGCAAAGGCGGCAGCCAGCTGTGACATGGAGCGTTTATAGGAGTGAAGGAAACACAGAACACAAGGCCGGGAAATAAATACAGCAGGAAAGACGGACGGCGATCTACGCACTTTGGGAAGCCATGAACCTACCAACCTCAGAGTGCAGTGCCCACCCCCCCCCAGCAACATGTAGCCCACGAACCGCGGGCAACTCATCACCTCATTTTCACATCACATTTCTTTAGTTCTGGTCCCCGCCTGCCAGCATTGCACACAGACAGACAAAATCCAGACCTAATTTTACAGGAAGTGGCCTAACATTACAGGAAATGGCAGGACATCACAGGAATTGGTATGACATCACAGGAAGATTGAAAGACCCAGAGGTACAGCCGGAAATAAAAAGACTCGAGACGGACTTGTAGGGATCGCTGGTCATGATTTACGTCGGTGGAAAACAATTATCCCAGAAATCTGCAAAAATCATTTTTTTTTTTTTTTTGAAAAATCTGCCTCTTTAAAAATGATCTAAAATGACCAAACCCTGATGGGGCACCCAAATCCCGGTCAGTCACATGTTTGTCTTCAAGTAAGCTCTGGTCTCGAGAATAAAAGGGGTAGAATTTGACGGTAATATTAATTATTCCAACGGGTATAAACAGTTTTTCTCCTCTCTCGTCCTTAATTAGTGTATTTATTTCGCTAGGCTTGCAGAGACATAATGTAGCCACAAATATGGGAACTACAGAAAAAAAACAACAATTTGTGTTTCGCTAGAGGGCATCAGCAGGGGGCGCTCCGCCCCTCAGCTGCAGCGCCGCACATGCTCCAGCACATACTCGGGGAAGTGCAGGCTGCACACTTGCAGCCCGTCCAGTTTGCAAGGCATCCTGGGATACTCGTCCTCCTTCCACTTGTTCTCTTCCGGGTCAAAGGTCAGGATGGAGTCGCTGTAGTGGCCGTTGTAGCAGAGGCCACCCAGCACCATGATCTGCTTTTCCAGCACCGCCACGCCGTGGCCGCTGCGCCCGATGGGCATGGAGGCCAGGATGGTCCACTCATCAGCCTGCGGGTCGTACACCTCGGTGGAGGGGCAGCCCTGCGACTCGAAGGAGGCGCGCAGCACCACGCACACGCCCCCGAAAACGTACAGCTTGCCGTTGTGCGAGATCATCTTGTGGAAGCAGCGTGCATAGTTCATCTTGGATTTGTTCTCCCAGCAGCCGCCCAGTGCGGCAGCGCGGCGGCCCCGGGGCTCTGGCACCCCCTCTCTGCTGGGGTCGAAGACGCACACCTGCTTGGAGGTGGAGGAGGACGTGATACCGCCGGTGATGTAGAGCTTGCCGTCCAGCACGGTGCCTTCGTGACCATACTTGTTGACGGGGTATGGGTCCACAAACTCCCAGCGGTCGTCGGCGATGCTGTAGCGCTCCGTGGAGTAGAAGGTCTCGTCGCGCGTGCGGCCTGCCACAGCGTAGATGAAGCGGCCCACCACGCCCACAGCGAACTCGGAGCGCGGCACCGACATGTCAGCCATGCGCAGCCAGGAGTTGTGCCGCGGGTCGTAGCGGTACACCTTGGAGGAGGCATGGAACTCGCCATCGGGGCCCAGCTCCTCGCCGCCCAGCAGGAAGACGAAGTTATTGAGGACGGCGAGGCAGTCGGGCCGCAGGGGCACCTGGGGGCCCTCCAGCTCCCACCACACCTTGGGCTTGTGCAGCAGCAGCACCTTGCTGTTCACCATGCTGTGGCCGATCATGCCGCGGAAGACGGCCGTCTGCGGCCGCGCCGACCGGATGCGGTTGGCCTTGGTGTCCAGCAGTGGCTGCTCATTGGTCTGCTGGAAGTAGCCGAGTGCCTGCTCCACCTCCTGCCGCAGCTGCCGTGAGTAGCGGTAAAACTCCGAGGTCTTCACCTGGTGGGAGACAGCGGCAGTCATGGGAGAGAACGAGAGAGAGAAAACCCCCTGCTGGACACTCTCTGCACTGCACACCCCCTGCTGGTCACTCACTGCACTGCACACCCCCTGCTGAGCACCCAGGCTCACTGCACACCCCCTGCTGGACATTCATTGCACTGCACGCCCCCTGCTGAGCACCCAGGCCCACTGCACGCCCCCTGCTGGACACTCATTGCACTGCACGCCCCCTGCTGGTCACTGTTGGACCCGCTCACCTTCTCGAAGATGTTAGCGGGTGTCATGAGGCAGAAGCGCAGGCTCTTCACCACGGCATCGGTGTGCCTCCAGCGGCGGCGGTCGTGCCGCAGCCAGGCCTGCACCGCCTCGTACAGCTCAATCTCGGGGAAGCGGCTCAGCCGGTCGCTGTCCAGGTACGCCAGCAGCTTCTCCAGGCTCAGGTAGGACAGGAAGTCAGCGCGGGCCATCAGCGGCACGAAGTTGTCGAGCAGGAAGGCGTCCAGCTGCTCCTGCACGCCCTCCACGGCCACGCTGAAGTCCTCCAGCAGCCGCATGACCTCGGCGCAGTTCTCCAGGCACATCTTGGCCAGCAGGAAGGAGCAGCAGAAGTCCACCACTTCGGTGAGCTGCACGTACATGGCAGCTTGCAGGATCTCCTGGACGGTGGGCATGCTCAGCTCCAGCGTACCGTAGTACATGAACTGCAGCACGTGTCCGAACCCGGCCGCCGTCAGCCCCTTCATGTGGATGCGGTCCTGGTCGCGCTCGCGCATGTCCGCCGTGAACATGACCCGGAAGTAGTCGCTCTGTGTGGCCAGCAGTGCCTTGTGTGCCTGGAAGTGCTGCTCCTCGATCAGCAGGGTCACGTCCAGCAGGAGGCGCTCCTCGTAGAGGGCGCGGAAGCCGGAGGACACACTGCCGTCGTGGGCCTGGGACAGGTACACCTCCACGTCCCCTGCCATCTCGCACCTGAGCCGGGGAGGGTGGCCAGGTTACATACACAACCAGACTGGCCACACATGACCATTATCTTGCCAATCCACGCGAGGCACCAACCCACTGTGATTCATTCAAAGTAAACATGCATCAGGGAGAGGCCCAGGGATGCCTACCTCTTGGGACCCTCGGGGCCTGGCGTGGGCTTGCCTGACGAGGTGCCGAGGGCCAGCTCACATTTTCTCTGCTTGTACTTCCCCTGCTCTGTGTAATGACAGACAGAAAGAGGCAGGGAGAACATCAGGACCCCACAAACCAACTCGCCTGCACTGCGCCCTACCACAGAGAACGACGCGTCCTTGTATCAACCGAGACAGCGCCGTCCTTATGTCAGCTACGATGCCAGTTACAGCGCCGAACACCCGCTTTACCAGCCCGAGCGCCTCTCATCCCCTGGCTGCTAAAGATCGGCGCTGGATTACATGCCACAGCCAGCAAAGGTACCAGGAAGGCATAGAACACAGCATGGGTGTATCGATCGAAAATAATTTCATTGTTGGACATCCTATGTGGGGGAAAAAGTTGCAGGCAGCCCGGCTCGTGTGGAGGCAGACGAATGCACGTTTGTATGCGACGGCCCCGCACTTGGGAGCGCCGCGCCGACACGCTCCTGTTGTCGTTCCAAAGCCAAACGTGACCTTTAATAGCATGACGCCAGAGGTGAGCCTGGTTATAAATACCCGGCTCGCACGGCCCGCATATCCAGCTATTACCGTGCGAGCGTCACGCAGCCGGCGGCGTGGCCGCCTCCCCAGGCAGGTACAGCGCCCCGGAGCCGGTGCCGGTGCCGGGCTCCGGCAGCCCGCCGCTGACACCGGGGCACCGAGCGCTCACCTCGGCGATGCGGCTCCACGCAGCCCCGCTTCGACCAGGCGGCTCTGGCCCCTTCGGACATGGAGTGACGCTGAATACCCGGGGCGACGCGCCGGTCCTCAAACGCGCATCGTCAGCGGCTCTCCTCGCTTCCTGCGCTTTTCCCAGCTACCATCACTGACGCCCGATAACAAAACAGTGTCCATGTACAGCGCTCCCAGCCCTCGCAGACGCCATATTCTTCGCCGCACTGACGTCACTTCCTGCGCTTCTCAGGCTCTGGCCACTGTACAGTGAACAGGGAGCAGTGAACTCTGTACAGTATACGGGGAATAAGGTATAGACAGTGATGTACAGTGAACGGGAAGCGGCGTGCAGTTGACACCCATCAGTATACCGTCCTATAAACAGGGAATAATGTATAGATAATAATGTACAGTGAACAGGGAGTAGCGTGAAGTAAACGCCGAGCAGTATACTGTACTATAAACAGGGAATAATGCATAGGTAATAATGTACAGTGAACAGGGAGTAGCGTGAAGTAAACGCCGAGCAGTATACTGTACTATAAACAGGGAATAGTGTATAGGTAATAATGTACAGTGAACATGGAGTAGCGTGAAGTATACGCCGAGCAGTATACTTTACTATAAACAGCTAGGAATAATGTATAGATAATAATGTACAGTGAACAGGGAGTAGCGTGAAATAAACGCCGAGCAGTATACTGTACTATAAACTAGGAATAGTGTATAGGTAATAATGTACAGTGAACAGGGAGTAGCGTGAAGTATACGCTGAGCAGTATACTGTACTATAAACAAGGAATAGTGTATAGGTAATAATGTACAGTGACCAGGGAGTGGCGTGAACTAAACGCCGAGCAGTATACTGTACTATAAACAGGGAATAGTGTATAGGTAATAATGTACAGTGACCAGGGAGTGGCGTGAACTAAACGCCGAGCAGTATACTGTACTATAAACAGGGAATAGTGTATAGGTAATAATGTACAGTGAACATGGAGTAGCGTGAAGTATACGCCGAGCAGTATACTGTACTATATACAGGAAATAGTGTATAGGTAATAATGTACAGTGAACAGGGAGTAGCGTGAAGTAAATGCCGAGCAGTATACTGTACTATAAACTAGGAATAGTGTATAGGTAATAATGTACAGTGACCAGGGAGTAGCGTGAAGTATACGCTGAGCAGTATACTGTACTATAAACAAGGAATAGTGTATAGATAATGTACAGTGAACAGGGAGTAGTGTGAAGTAAACGCCGAGCAGTATACTTTACTATAAACAGGGAATAATGTATAGATAATAATGTACAGTGAACAGGGAGTAGCGTGAAGTAAACATCGACCAGTATACTGTACTACATACAGGGAATAGTGTATAGGTAATAATGTACAGTGAACAGGGAGTAGTGTGAAGTAAACGCCAAGCAGTATACTGTACTATATACAGGGATT
>JAODKN010000079.1:21574338-21589653 GCA_026774425.1 Petrocephalus zakoni
GCGTGACCACTTTTCTTGTTTTGGATACATTATGGCCCCCCCCCCCCCCCCGATGCATGGGTAACAGTCTTGTGGCTGTTTCGACCATTGATCATAAACTCTTATTCAGTTTAAGTGTGGCATAAGATAATGGACTATTGTAGCAATTAATAATGATAAAGCTGTTTCCTTATTGTGTGTTTATTTGGGGTGCAACAGATCACGAAACTCATGGTTCGGTTTGTATCAAGGTTTTGAGTCACAGATCGGATAACTTTTCAGAGACATACAGCTTTAATTTTCCATTTATTACATAACTTAAAACACTTTCAGCGTGCCTTGTTCACATGAACACACAGCTGCTTTTTTTCTCTGAGTTCACTGCGACTCTGCATCATACAGAAGTCCATAGACTCCTGTGTGAAGTAAAGCTGGAACAAACCTCTGTAAGTGCTTATGACATGTCGGCTGTCATGAAGTGCTTATGCTGGTGTCATGTTGGCATCATACAGCACCCTAAAGTAAAGTGTTACCAAATAATGTTTGTACAGCTCTGCATGAATAAATATATAAATGTGTCCCCAGCGCTGCTGCAAATGGGCGATGGATGAAGTGGGCGACCTCTCCCTGCACTCGCAGGAACCCAAGACCATCTTCCATGGATCAGGTACTTGGCACTCTTTGCCGTCAGCCAGCGTGGTCCAGCGTGGTCGATCGCTTACCCGTGTTCCCACTGCAGGCGAGGGGGCACCCGGCGGGGAGGAGATCGTGGTGGAGCTGCAGGAAGCCGTGTTCGTCTCCGAGCTGCATGGTGAGCACGTGGCCCTCAGGGGCCTGGGGCCCGAGCAGCTCGGCTCTATGGTGATCCAGGACTGTGCTGAGGACACGGTGGCCGAGTACGTGCACTGCACCGAGGACGAGGATGGGCTTGCACTGGGAGAGGCTGTCGCTGTGGAGACCTGTGTCGTGTCACCCCGGGGTCTCTCTGTGGAGGAGGAGCTCCAGGTGGACGTGGTTCCTGAGGAGGTTCTGGAAGCCGACAGCCCCATTCAGGATAGCCAGGATGCCTGCGAGGACTACCTGATGATCTCCCGTAAGCACCACTGCTTCCAGTGGCCCGTGAGCGATTATCAAAACCTCTGTCTCCATGGTAACTGAGCCCCCTCTGTCCCCGGCTTCCTAGTGGATGAGGTGGGGAAGATGGTCCACGACGGTGAGGCCGAGGTGATGGTGGAGGAAGATGGAGATGAGGAGAAAGAGGTCATTAAGGTGTACATCTTCAAGGCTGACCCAGGGGATGTGGACTTAGGTGAGTCAGCCGGCCAGGCAGGGCTGTTTGGGTGTTTGGTCTAGGCCCTTTTTACTGTCCTCATGTTATCTGTGCCTCAAGGTGGCGCTGTGGATATTGCCGAGGCCCAGATGGAGGGGGAGGATGGGGTGGAGCTGTTGGATGGCACGGGACACCCCCTCCAGGAAAAGGCAGTGTACATGTCTGTGGAGGACGAGGGTGAGTGATGGCAGCGAGAGACTGTCTCTGTGTCTGTCTGTCTCTTTCTTTCCTTCTGTCTGTCCTGCGGACCCTGACTGCCATGTGTCTCCCTCCAGGTGGGACCAAGGTGGCCGACGAGGTGTACATGGAGGTGGTGGTGGAGGGCGAGGAAGCCGGTGCCATTGAGAGGTCGCAAGGCAACACCACCCTCAGCAAGGATTTCCTACCAGTGTCCTGGGCCGCCACCTACAGTGAGTGTCCCACCGCATGGCCATCCACGCTGCGCCACAGCGCCCCCTGAAGGCCTGCATGTGCTCGGCAGGGGCGGAGCCAGCAGAGGTCCCGGAGGCCCGGAATGGGGCAGCCAGTGCCCTGCTGCACGTCGACGAGTCCGGCGGTGAGTCCAGCGAGCCCGATGGGACCAACAGCCACTGCAGCAAGAACCGCAAGAGGGCCGGGCTGCGACAGGTCCAGACCGGTGCGTAGCCCCGCCCCCTGCGAGCTAGACGCCGCCGTATTGCGCTTGAGAGACCGGGGGTTCCTTTGAGGTAATGCTGAGTTTTAGGCTGCACAGGGGTCCTCCTGCCTCATTAAGGCCACGCGTTCTACGGTTGCTTTGTTGCTGTCACTGACTCGCAGTGACGGACCCCCCTGACTTGTGTGTGAACCTCGCCCCCCACAGCCATCATCATCGGTCCGTGCGGCCAGCCACTCACCGTCTACCCCTGCGTCCTCTGCGGCAAGAAGTTCAAGTCGCGTAGCTTCCTGCGCCGCCACGCGCGCAACCAGCACTCACAGCTGCAGTCGCCGCCGCAGCACCGCAGGAGGCTTCGGTGCACAGACTGTGACTTCAGCACCAACAAGAAGGCTGTACTGCATGGGCACATGGAGACGCATGCAGCAGCCACCAAGGCCCCAGCGACACTCTACACACACAAGCTGCAGAGGCGCAGCACAGAGGCCCGGCTGCCACCCAGTCCGGCCCCCAAAATGCACAAGTGCAAGTTCTGTGACTACGAGACGGCCGAGCAGGGCCTGCTGAATCGCCACCTGCTGGCCGTGCACAGCAAGAGCTTCCCGCACATTTGTGTGGAGTGTGGCAAGGGCTTCCGGCACCCATCGGAGCTGCGGAAGCACACGCGCACCCACACGGGCGAGAAGCCCTACAGCTGCCCCTACTGCGGCTACCGCTCCGCCGATTCCTCCAACCTGAAGACGCACGTGCGGAGCCGGCATGGCGGCGAGACGGGCCACCGGTGCGAGCGCTGCACGCTGGCCTTCCCCGCCCGCGAAGAGCTGCTGCAGCACGCGCTCTCGCACGAGGAGCCGCGCGCCCACCAGTGCACCCATTGCCAGCACCGCAGCTCCAACTCCAGCGACCTGAAGCGCCACGTCATCTCGGTGCACACTAAGGACTACCCGCACAAGTGCGCCGTCTGCGGCAAGGGCTTCCACCGGCCGTCGGAGCTGAAGAAGCACGCGGCCGCGCACCGTGCCCGAAAGCCGCACCAGTGCCGGCACTGCAGCTTCTGCGCCACAGATCCCTTCGTACTCAGCCGCCACATCCTGTCTGCGCACACCAAGGAGGTGCGGCCGCAGCCATGCAGGCCGGCCTCGGGGGCCCGGGGGCCGGGTTCCAGGGCCCCACGGGAGCGCCGGCTCTACCAGTGCCAGTACTGCGACTACAGCACTGGGGACGCCTCGGGCTTCAAGCGGCACGTCATCTCTATACACACCAAGGACTACCCCCACCGCTGCCAAGCCTGTGGCAAGGGCTTCCGGCGACCCTCAGAGAAGAACCAGCACATTCTACGGCACCACAAGGAGCTGGTGCCGGTGCAGTAACACGTGCCTCCCTGTGGGGGGCGCCAGTGTGCAGAGCCATCGGGGTTCTTCGCTTCAGCCCCGCTGCACAATGGCAGGGTGTCGTCATTTAAATGAGGCCAGCGGGCCCATGACCTGTTTCGCCACGTGCTGCTTCACCCTGCTCCTTGGGTCGTTTGCACTAAAATGGGGGCGGCTTCTTGGTCTGTTGACCACGAGCCGCCCCTGGGAGGCGCTGCAGAACTGCACAGATGTACTTGGGTTGCCGCGATCGCTACACTCGTGCCCCGTGTTCTGGCTGGAGACACGCGCCCCCGGTGGCCGCCTCACCTTCATGCGTCACTGCTCTTCCCGGAGAGCTCAGCTGGAGCACGTCATTCCACAGGACACACCAACCTGCCACCTGTCCCTCCGCGAGGTTCTGTCCCACCTCTGACATCAGGCCAGCTACTCGTTACCATTACTAAGGCAACTGGCTCTCAACGCTTGTCCTCTCTCGGGGTGACATAGGTGCCCCCTTGTGACCCATAATGGGCACAACCAACAGCAGCCTCTTACGCCCTGATAGTTTTGGACAGAAATTAAGATTTTTTGTAGGGCCTTTACCTGTAGGGCAAGTGGCAGGCTTGGGTGTTTTGGGTATATTGTGGCATTTTAAAGGTTTGCCAACAAAATTAAAATTGTATTGTGGAAGACCTCCCCTCACGCTTGGCAAATTTTATTGCCAAATTTTCTAAATTTGGGTTGTTCCCAGCCTCGTGCCCATAGCTTCTGGGATAGGCTCCAGACCCTCACGACCGAGTAGGACAAGTGGTTTGGAAAATGGATGGATGGATGGGAAGTGTTTTTGAAAATACTGTATACAATGCAGTCTCTGAACAGTAACGAAGAATTTGATGCTCCCTGAGCCTGGCCTGTCCCCAGCGTCCCAGCCCTAGAAGGCAGAGCAGCATGAACACGGCCCGCGGGCTGTGGCCAGGTTGCGGGACACCATTCAGGAGGTGGAGGGCAGTCACCTGTTTAGTCGATAAATGGTTCGTTTCTTGTGTGACAGTGCCGCCTGGCTCCCTGACTCATCTCTGTGGGGCTGTTCATCAGAGCATCATTTTGTACACAGTTTTCAGTTAGCCTGTACCCATGCGGCCCAGGGAGGACCAGCAGGCCGGTACCATACCGTCCACGATGTATTTGTAAATTAAGATTAAATAAAATGGACTGTTTTCTCCTGGCTTGAATGTTTCTTCACAGGTAGTTTTTCAACCAGCGTTAGTAGCAGACGGTGACTTGGGCTATGACAGCATAGATTTGGGGAGATGTCTCAGGAGTACTCTCATTGGACGATTCTGCCATTGCAAATGTAAGAAGGAATCCTACTGGCTAACTGGTGGGTTGGCATTTCATACAGCGGCAGGTAGGTACAGTATAGTGTCTGTAGCTACAGGCACTGGTTCTCCTGTCTCCGATGTACAGCCCACCTCCCTAGGCATGGACCAATCACAAACATGGAGTGAGCACATGGAGAGTGACCCCGATCAAGTGTTCATTGCTTGATGTTTTGAAAACACGTGCCTAATGATAGCTTCGATTATCATGGAAGCAGCTACCAAAGTAAGAGATGCACAATGTCCCCACTTTGTGTGTGTGTGTATATGTCTGTACACCAGCGAGAGCCAGGTGACAGCCCCAGGGTGCAGTCTCTGGACAGGGGGAGCCCGGTCCAGGCTGCTCCCCTGGGTCAGGGATTAGAGCAAGGCTTAGCCACACACACCCAAAACTGTGGATTCATGCGCACAACTGCCCCTATCTTTGTGAGGAACCGACAGTCAAATGCCTGAAACATCTTCTTTGAAACAAAGTTTATTACCATTGTAGATGGGTAGTGTGTTTACACATTGGCATTAACAAGGTCCTACGCCAAAGCAATGACGGTTAGGGGGAGATGGGCGGTGATCCAATGAGGCAGGTCACAAGGTCCTACGCCAAAGCAATGACGGTTAGGGGGAGATGGGCGGTGATCCAATGAGGCAGGTCACTTTCTCGCTGCTGAGTCACAGTGATTACATAGCCCTGAGTCACATGACGGATGGGGGGACCCCACAATCCTAAAATCATAGGCCTGGAAAACAAAGATCTGACAGGGGCCAGATTCTATAACTCCGAAGCTAATCTGGATCAGGCTAATGATGTTACCTAGGCATGTTTCTCCATCTAGACATTTTTGCAGTTTATAGAAAAAAATATATAAAGGTGCATATCAAAGGTAAATGACAGAAACAGGATGTGTAGAGTGGCACATCAGCATGAATAAGCAGGGGGGAGGTGAGTAGTGCCCCCTGGAGGACAGGAGGGTCATCACATCTGCAGATGGTAAGGCTTGGGCACAGCCGCTGAGATGGCACAGGGAGTGGAAGGAGGAGGGCACCTACAGCAGATCCCTCACCATGCTACAAGCTCTTCTCGGCCACCTCGCAGAAACCTGACCAGGGAGATAGCAGTAAGGCACCACTGCAGCCATATTCAGGCCCCACAGTGCAGCCATATTCAGGCCCCACACTGCAGCCATATTCAGGCCCCACACTGCAGCCATATTCAGGCCCCACACTGCCCCTGCTGGTCTTTATCCAAAGGCACCACGGGTGACAGGACACACTAAGGTCAAAAGTCACACTTCTGGCAGGGATGTCATGCCCAGCACAGTGCGTCCCTGATGTGTCACACATGGATATGCAGCATGGACATGCAACAGACTAGCGTGACCCACCATACTTAGGGAAGGGGTAAACGTGGTCAATGGCAATGCCCTGCTTCTCCGCCAAGTCCTCGAACCTGTCCTGGATGCTGTCTGGCAGCCAGGTGGACCTTCCTGTGGGAGACAGAGAAGAAGAAGGTGTGGTGTAAAGATGGACGAGTGGATTGGCTGAGAAGGCGTCACCCTGAGAGGGCGACGCCCAGATACATGGGACAGACACAGTGTAAGGCAGAGTGTAGCTTTGGCAGCAACAGTCAGCAACGTTTTGGCTTTATGGGACGCAATGGGCCTCCTTAATGAAGCACACTCACCGTACAGTTTCATGGTAACCTGGCCACGCTTCTGGTAGTACAGGACAGCGTAGGAGACGTAGTCCGTCTCCGAGACCACGACGTCAATGTTGTCACGGCGATCTGGGAGGGGGGGGCATGACAATGTAGTTTAGCTGGAAGGGCGGAGCAGCTGGGGGCCCAGAACAAGGGAGGGGCGGGGCTGTTCGCCCGAGGACACCATTGGGGAGGGGGCAGAGTAGCTGGGGGCCCATGGCGAGGGAGGGGCAGGGCTGTGCTCCCAAGGACACCTTTAGGGGGGAGCAGAGCAGCTGGAGATCCATGGCGAGGGAGGGGCGGGGCTCACCACACCTGCTATCAGGAAGCGGCCGCTGCTCTGGCTGGGGACATACTCCTGCGTGATGTTCCAGCACTGCTGGTTCCTAGGGGTAAGAGAGACACGGTCAGCAGGCTAAAGGCTGAGCGTGCTAATGGCCACATGACTATCGGGCTAGAGCATATGCATCGTGCAATGCAACGCAATTTTATTTTTATAACGCATTTTCACAACATTACATTGTCTCAATGCGCTTTACATAATCTCTGCCACATACGGCTGTGTGATGCCCCCTAGTGCATCATTTGCAATTCCACCCAATGCTTCCCCTGCACCGTTGTTGTTTATTGTCGTCTATACGTTTTTGTACTATTAACGTCTAAATATTTTTTGTTTAAATGTGTATTGTGCTACTGTAAACATGCACTTTACATATGGATTAATAATCTACCTATTTGTCTATCCATCCATACTTGTATCCACATGGCTTTGAAGTTGCTAAACACGTTCTGCTCCCAAAGCTCCCCCTAGTGGCAGTAGCAGGGTTGCACTCACAGCTTCCTGAGGGTGGATGCAATAAGCGGGGAGCTGGGGGAGGTGGGCGCTGTCAGGGTCATGGAGGTGCTCTCCACCCGCAAGTTATTCTCCTGAAGGTAGCGACACTTTGACGCGACACTGATCAGGAGCCACCTTCCGCTGAACTGTGGATGATCATGGGTCAAATAAAGAGAAAATAAACACATTTGTGAAAGGCGATTAATTGTCATGGCTTTTGGCATATAGGTAATCATCTGCAAAAATAACACATGCATTTTACAGTCGCAAATTAAGATCAGCACCTTCTCTACAGTGAAAGTGACTTTTCTTTAATTCAAAATGCAGGTTTCTGTTACAAATTAATTGCTCAATTTAAGCACTATGCCCCCTACTGGCCAGTGGTGACATTGTCAGCAGTCAGCGACGCTGGACCTACCCGTTGCAGATCCAGGTTATGCACTGCGGAGATGTTGCTGAGAGGCTGCTGTGCCGGCTGCCTGTGGCGGCCCCTGGCTCGTGTGGCCCACACGGGCCCCAGCAGGAAGGCCGTCATCACAGACACATAAAGCCATGTGACCCGCATCTCACACCAGTCTATGCAGCCCCCCACTCGTCTTTCGGGATTTTCTCGTCTCCCTTCTTCCTCTACCTACTGCTTCTGCCGGCCCGCTATCGTCCTCCTGTCCCTCTCCTGTTTCTCTCCGTCTGTCTTTGCCCCTCAGCCCCGTCCCGCAGGGCAAACAGAATGTTGACACACCAGTGCAGACCCCTGACTTGTGATCGCTAGACCAGTTTATCATTAACCCTCAAAGATTACAGGAAGTTGCTGGAAACTTGCCACTGTGTTTCCAAACAGTGTGTTTTATTATTTTGTCAGAGGCATAAATATGATTACTAATCATTTTCAATCATTTAAATAATTGGAAATTAACATATTTCTATCAATAGGGGAGAAAAAATTATAGCGCGAGTGGGCCGGCAGAAAATCAGGAGGGACCTAGTTCCATAACAATGTGGCTACAAAATCACACTATAGACTCAACTACATTTTTAATCAACTTTTGACCGTGGTAATACTAAGACCAAATGAACAAAAAGGATGAAAAATCTATTTGCCTCTTCACGGCACATTTTTTTCCGATTGATCTAACCACGCACACACATCTGTCGGATACAATCGTTTCATCCTGTGGATGAGCCCGGGACGACCCGAGCCGTCACGGTAGGTTTCTATTAATAACAGAAGAGTGTAAAATGGCAGAAAAACATGAACTGATCGGCAATCACACGTTCTTGTGACTATTTGCTTTTTCGGATCTGGTAAATACAAAACATACGATGTACGATATTTTATATATAGTTTCGTGATTTAAATCTAATTTCCCTTTTGAAGCTTGTTTCGATGCGCGCCCATGGCGCCACCTGCTGGCACTCCTCTGTAAGGGCATAGCTGGCGCTGCAGCCGAACACTGCGGGCCTGGAAGCACGATGCGCATGCGCGCCATCGCCGGCCGGCGGGGAGAAGCGAGGACGCGGCCGGCGCGCATGCGCATTGCCATACCGGCGGCTCGGAGCTCGCGGCGGCCTACATCGGAACAGAACCGGGACGTCGAAACGGAGGACGGCTGGACAGGTCAGTCGGGCAGGTCGGTGTCAGGAAGCAGCACCGCGTCGGCGAAACATACGAGGGCGGCCGGCGCTCGGTAAACGTGGGGGTTAGTCTGTTAGCGGCCGCCGTCAGCGCGGACTGGCCTGCTAGGACAGGACCGGCGGCCGCTTGGTAACGTTCCCAGCGCCGCCGCTTACCGGCGGCTGCCCGCCCGCCCAGCTCGGCCGCTCGGCCCGTCACAAGGCTTCTGCTGCAGCGTGTCTATGTACTGATACCGCTGGGTTCGGTTCGTTTTGGTAGGTTGTGGGCGGCCAGCAGGCGGCGTGCCGGTTAAGGACGCGGAGTCACTCCGAAAGCTGCCGGTCTGTGTCCCCGAGACGGGCTCAAAGAAGCCGGCCGAGCCCGGGACCCTCGGATGGGTACCGGGGGGCTCCCACTTGCATGCTTTATTCGCCCTTAAAGGCACCTTACGGAGGTCCGTTAGCGGTGCTGCTCAGACACACGGGACCCGGCTGACGTTAGACAGTCCTGCTGGGCTTTGGGGGCTCCGGGATGGGCTGTGAAACCAGGGGCGTTGCTGGAAGTAAAGCTTTACTGAACAATTTTAGGAAAGAATCTAATTGCGATTTATCTGTCAGATATTGCGATTTGATTTGCGATTAAAAAAACAGTTCAGTGTTACACTATATGTGTATAATTACTGTAACTGAGCACAACCGTACACGGAATCTGATCTGCGCTATACATTAATCCAAAGATAAGAATGGAAATGTATGACTGAATCCAAAATGTATTTATTCTAACAAAAATTATATATAACATACACCTAATAAACTATTGAACAATTCTCTAGCAACCCGAACATGGCAGAGTGATTGTATTTTTACATGCACATTTTAAGTGCCGAGTTTGCAAACAGCGCACGACCGCTTTTTTACCCCCAGTAACGTGCTTCCCATGTACACAAGCGTCAAATTAGCGGAGAACAATGACACATAAAACTACTATCACTAAAGCCGCGACTGTGTTAAGTTAAATAAAGTAATGAAAATAAAACTATTCCCGTAATAACATTGGGGATCTTGCGGCGAACGCTGCTTATACCCCTAATAATAGGACCTTTCTGTGGACAATCTCTGACCATTACATAGGTAGGTAATTCACTTACGGCTCGGCAGCGGAACCGATATTTTTATGCTCTGCGAATGTAACGTTTTCCTCGGGTTTCACGTGCTTGTGGGCGTATTCGCAGTCACTTTGGCCACCTCTGATTGGTGAGCATGACTGGCACGCAAGGAGGACGGCACTTCTGATTGGTGAGACTGACTGTCACACAAGGAGGACGGCATGCATTTGCAAAACTATTCTCACAACAGTTTTAAACCCTGGGTGCAGAGTTGGCAGGTCCGCGGGTTTCCCGCCTAAATGGGCTATTTTGAAAATACAGTTGCGGGTAAATATTAGGAGGTGGTGGGTTTGGGATGTTTTCATAATGTTCATGATATATTGACCTGGTACTGGTAGCTACGATTATAAAGTCGACGAGCAAAACTGCCAGTTTTTTGACTGACATCATATAAAAACACACTGAGTGCTGACAACTTTCGCTGACTGCAGGAACGTTTTGGCTGTGCAGAAATCATCATCAGAATGCGACTGGTCCAGTGACACAAGCATAAAATTTTGATGTAACAAAATTTTCAGAATGCATATTCATCTCATGACCAGGCTTGCTTTGCGATGAAAAGACCGTTCCCCTGAAAATAGTGTTTGAGGGACCTCAGGGCGAACAATAGATCAAGCACACTCCGAAAAAAAAACTAATTATTATACAGTATATACATACATACATATATATATATATAAGAAATACAGGCACAACACAATGAATGTGATCAGCATGCAAAATATTTTTTTGAGATACAGAATGCTGGTATTTCAACTATTGGGCTAGTTTTATCTTTCTTTTGGGCGGATTTTAAGCCAATCGTGGACTGGAGATTTTTGCTGGACAACACTGCCTGGGTCAGACATGCTGTATAATGCATATCCTAAATCGCAGCCTTTGCTATTTGCTAACTGCATTGTTTCAAATCACGAGTTCAATGTGAAATAGATGAATCATTCAGTCCTATAATGAATGAAGGATTTTTTTTTACTGGGGCACAGCTGATCAGTACTGGGGCACATGCCCCAGTAAAAAGGGCCTAGTGACGTCTGTGTGTTAAACCCAAAACCAGAGGAACATGGCCTGTGGTGGCTCGACGCTGTGTTAGTGCAGGGCAGAGTGTGGCTATGGGCCCCTGGGACATGCTTCAGGCCCCTGAGTGTCTCTGTGTCTGTGCAGTCGGCAGGATGAGCCTGGCAAAGGAGAACGCACGGCTGAAGAGCTACAAGAACAAGTCACTGAACGCCGATGAGATGAGGAGGAGGAGGGAGGAGGAAGGTCTGCAACTGCGCAAGCAGAAGAAGGACGAGCAGGTGAGGGCCTGATTCCACCTGCTCGCCTGTGATTGGATGTGCTGATCATGTGATTACAGGGCCTTGAACTTGCTCTCAGTCAAGCATTATTTCTTTACATTAGTTATCAAAAAATCTATTGTTCAGAGATGTTTTGTATTTGAACCTGCTGACTCTGTGATTTGTGATTCTGCCCTGTGGATGATGCCTGTTTGCCTAGTCCGTGAGCACCACTGAGTTTGTAGATACTAGTCCGAGAGTGTTGGATTAAACAGCAGGGCTGTAACAGTATAAAATGAGGCCAGTTGCCCCTGTGAATACTAACTGACCACATCCCTGATGCCTATGTCTGTGATCTCCCTGTGGACACTGTGACTGTCCACGTCCCTCACGCCTGTGTCTGATTTCCCTGCGGTAACTGTGATGCTGCTCATTCCTTATGCCCATATCTGTGATCTCCGTGTGGACACTATGGCTGTCCACGTCCCTCACACTTGTGTCTGTGATCTCCCTGTGGACACCATGACTGTTCCACGTCCCTCACACCTGTGTCTGTGATCTCCCTGTGGACACTGTGACTGTCCACGTCCCTCACACCTGTGTCTGTGATCTCCCTGTGGTCAACGTGACTGTCCACGTCCCTCATGCCCATATCTGTCGCCCAGCTGTTCAAAAGGAGGAATGTGGAGGTGGGAGAGGATGGGCCTGCAGATGAGGAAGACATGTCAGACAATGGGTACCTGGAGTCGAAGACCAACAACGTCGACCTGATTGGGGTGAGAGGGACAAAGCATGTTACACACATCTCACACACGCTACACACGTCAGCCATAAATGACACGGAACCTGCCTGGCTCACAGCGTGTCCTTCCTCTGTAGACCGGCGTGATCTCAGAGGACATGATCCACATGATCTTCTCCACTGCTCCAGAGCAACAGTTGATGGGGACCCAGCGTTTCCGGAAGCTTCTGTCCAAAGGTTGAAATTCAGTCAGGAAGACTTGTTCTTACTGTGAATTAATGTGTCAACTTTGGCTGTGTGTGACTCTGAGGCTCCCCTCCCTGACAGAGCCCAATCCCCCCATCGACGAAGTCATCGCCACCCCAGGTGTGGTTCAACGCTTCGTTGAGTTCCTCAAAAGGAAAGAGAACTGCACATTGCAGGTACTGGTACAGACAGCTGTTTTGTAAGGCTCAATGACAGTGACACCGACAGCTGGCACAGGCACTGTATAGAGTCGGGATCCATGACCTCTATTTGTGTCCACAGTTCGAGGCGGCATGGGTCCTGACCAACATCGCTTCTGGAACGTCCCAGCAGACGCGCATGGTGATCCAGGCCGGGGCTGTTCCCGTCTTCATCGAGATGCTCAACTCTGACTTCGAGGATGTGCAGGAGCAGGTGTGGTGGGAAGGCTTGCCTGTAGGGGCGCGTCCTGCCTATAGGGGCGTGTTCTCACGCGTCCTGCCTGTAGGGCCGCGTTCTCCCACGTCCTGCCTGTAGGGCCGCGTTCTCCCACGTCCCGCCTGTAGGGGCGTGTCATGCCTGTAGGGGCGCGTTCTCCCACGTTCTGCTTGTAGGGCCGCATCCTGCCTGTAGGGGCTCGTTCTTCCACGTTCTGCCTGTAGGGGCGCGTTCTCCCACGTCCTGCCTCTAACGCGCGTCTGCGTGTCCCGCAGGCAGTCTGGGCCTTGGGGAACATCGCGGGTGACAGCACAGAGTGCAGGGACTACGTGCTGGACTGCAGCATCCTGCCTTCCCTCTTACAGTAAGCCACACCCCGTCCTGCCTATGTTCCGTGTTCCTGCCCAGTGCACAAGGGTCTAACACATAACATGTGTACATACCCACCCCCCCAGGCTGTTGTCCAAACAGAATCGCCTGACCATGATGCGGAATGCCGTGTGGGCCTTGTCGAACCTGTGCAGGGGGAAGAATCCACCGCCGGACTTCTCCAAGGTAAATGTGGATGGCCTTAGCGGCGCCCCCTGTGGGCGGTCTGGGTGCACTGCAGCTTTGTGACTCCATGCCCTTTTCCATCCCACCCTCAGGTGGCCCCCTGCCTTGGAGTGCTCTCCTGGCTGCTCTTCGTCAATGACACCGACATCCTGGCCGATGCCTGCTGGGCGCTGTCCTATCTCTCCGACGGGCCCAATGACAAGATCCAGGCAGTGATCGACTCGGGGGTGTGCCGGCGGCTGGTAGAGCTGCTCATGTGAGTGTGTTGAAGCCTAGTCTGCACATCCGGGGCGTCAGCGTGTTGTCAGGCCCCTGATTGTCTCTCCCCGGGGTTATAGGCACTCGGACTACAAGGTGGTGTCACCGGCACTGAGAGCTGTGGGGAACATCGTCACCGGAGATGACCTGCAGACTCAGGTGACTTTTCATGGACAAGCCTCTGCTCCCTGTCTGGGGTGGCTCCACCCCTCTCATTGCAAGTCTTGTTTGACCCCACTTTCAGTACCTCCCTCATTTGACACCCAACTCATTACCTCCTTGATTTGCCTCACCCACACTCTCACAGCCTCCCCTGTTCAACTCCGCCTCTCCCTTCCCCCCTCTTCCCCTCATTCTACTCTGCCTGTCTCTGTCCTCCTCCCCTTGATTGACTCTGCCTCTCTGCCCTCCTTCCCTTATTCGACTCTTACTTCTTTCTGCCCTCTTCCAACTTTGCCTCACTTCCCTCCCTCACTCATTTGACTCCGCCTCTTCTCTCACTGCCTGCCTCCCTCGTGGACCCGCCCCTCTCCCTGCAGTAACCCCGCTCCTGTTCCACTCTGACTTGCAGGTGATCCTGAACTGCTCCGCCCTTCAGAGCCTGCATCACCTGCTGAGCTGCCCCAAGGAGTCCATCAAGAAGGAGGCATGCTGGACCATCTCCAATATCACGGCTGGCAATCGAGCTCAGATACAGGTGTCTATGTGTCTGTGTCTATGTGTCTGTGAGTGTCTATGCCCGTATGCACTTACTGACAGTTAGCATGTCTGACTCTCTGTAACGTGAATGAATTCCTCCGTCTGCCAGATGGTGATTGACGCCAATTTGCTGCCGGGCCTGATCAGCATCTTGCAAGGGGCGGAGTTTCGCACCAGGAAGGAGGCGGCCTGGGCCATTACCAACGCCACCTCTGGGGGCTCTGCTGAGCAGATTAGGTGTGGCCCAGCTAGTATCTGATTGGGATGCAAAGTGGGGTCCCTGATTGGCTGAATAAATGGTGTGAACTGTGTTGCCCCCCCCACAGGTACCTGGTGGAACTGGGTTGCATCAAGCCGCTGTGTGACCTGCTAACTCTCATGGATGCCAAGATCGTGCAGGTGGCGCTGAACGGCCTGGAGAACATCCTGCGGCTGGGTGAGCAGGAGGCCAAGCGGAACAGCGGTGTCAACCCCTACTGCGGCCTCATCGAGGAGGCCTATGGTAGGACTCGTCCTTCCGAGCACGGCCCCCGGGCCCCTGGCACGTCCCTGATGCGGCCCCAGGGCCTTCGTGATGGTGCGTGACCTGCATCCCCTCCAGGTCTGGACAAGATGGAGTTCCTGCAGGGCCATGAGAACCAGGAGATCTACCAGAAGGCCTTCGACCTGATCGAGCGCTACTTCAGCCCTGACGACGAGGACCCTGCACTGGCCCCACCCGTCGACCGGCAGCAGGAGCAGTTCCTTTTCTCGTCATGCGAGGCCCCCATGGAGGGCTTCCAGCTATGATGTGGGCTCCGCCCCCCTGCCACTCTGACCACGCCCCCAGGGAGGACCACCGGCACTTCCAGATTGGGGAGATGTCGAATGATGATCATGATTATCGACAAAGCCGTACAGCTGACTCATTTGCACGCAGTCTCTGAATGAGAGCCCGTTTCCCGTCATTCTCTGCAGTACTCTGACAGCATCCCCTAACTCACAGTCACCCCCTGCAGCCAGACGCACACCGACTGTGACCCTGAGCCCCCTGACTACTGGTCTGGCTGCCAGCACTTATGCCCCGACGCGCCCCTTCTTTTTTGCGACTGCCTTAGTTGGCGCCCTGTACCTGGGTCACCGTGCTGCTCATGCAATAAAGTCAC
>JAODKN010000079.1:21589753-21601860 GCA_026774425.1 Petrocephalus zakoni
GCGCCCCTTCTTTTTTGCGACTGCCTTAGTTGGCGCCCTGTACCTGGGTCACCGTGCTGCTCATGCAATAAAGTCACGGTGTGATTGAGCCGGGGGGGCGGAGCCTGTGGGACTGAAAAAATGCCACTGGCTCTTTCGTTGGACAAGATCACACGTTCCTTCCGCAGGAGTGTTGCCTATTGCCAGGCCCCGCCCCCCTCAGAGGTCTGCCTCCCCCACCCCCCCACCGCCCCGACACTCAGGAGCCGCTGGGAGTTTGCCCCCCTCCCTCGCAGAGACAGGTGAGCCGGCAGCTTGCTCCTGCCCATTCGGTGACTGGATGCTCACGGCAAATCCCGACTCCCATTCATTCCATGACATTAGCACTTTTTCTGGAGGTTTGAGACTGAAGCCGACACGGAGCCGAGTCCTTCTAGGCCACTGCTGGGCTAGAAGCCCCCCACCCCGCCGCTGCCCTGCCCCCAGATGCCGGGGTTGGCAGCAGGCACTGTGGGGAGAGCCAGCGCCTTGCCCTGCCCTCCCACAACCACAGTGGCTCTCCAGCTGCCCCCGAACCCCTGCCTGGATCTGTGAACACCGCAGGTGCCATATTTTCATTTAGTAAAGAACCAACATCCAAATTAAACTTGAAAATACCTAGTTGTTTTGTTAACGTACAGAGTAGTTTACCAGCTTGATTTTTTACTTCTAGAACGAATGACTGATCGACTCTCCGTGTTCGATAGCGATTTCGCGCTGAGACTCTGTTTATGTCTTACGCCATTTGCATAAATGCTGTTTCATGGATCCTGACTGGCTCTCTGGCACATGCGGGCCCCCGCCCCCTAGCAGGAAACACCGAGCTGTTCCCTATTCTGAAGGCTGTGAGGTCTCAGTCCCATTTATACAGATGGTCCCACAAATAATGCGGTATGAGGAGAGGCTCGCAGTCATATGGGTACATCCAGTCCTGTGACACTGCAGCAGG
This sequence comes from Petrocephalus zakoni, assembly GCA_026774425.1. Taxonomy (NCBI): domain Eukaryota; kingdom Metazoa; phylum Chordata; class Actinopteri; order Osteoglossiformes; family Mormyridae; genus Petrocephalus; species Petrocephalus zakoni. The sequence continues at coordinate 21,590,721 of JAODKN010000079.1, forward strand.
GCTGCCCAATATGTCGATCGTGATCGACCGGCAGATCATGCACCATTCAAAAAAGTTTTTTTAGATGCCACTTGATAGACATAAAGGGCGGCTAGTTTGCTGTTGCTTGATTAAAACTTTGTTACATTAGGTGACCATATCACCTACTTAGATCCCTTCTCTTCTAACGGATCTAGGATCACACGGGTCACCAGGTGATGATGCAAAAGTGACCCAGCTAGCCTTCTAACATATCTACTGCAAAAGGGATATAAAAAATGAGTGGGGAGCCGGACCAGGTAAGAAACCATAAACTTACCAGTTCCAGGTGGGATGGGATGGGAGGGGGTCTTTTTTTCCACCATGTGGTATTCGACCACCATAAATGTATTGAATTGTATTGTGCTGTAAGGGTTCATGCCATGAACAAGGTTTGCCAGCATATACTGTACATTTAAAGTGTACTGAGCGCATATATATATATAATATATATACACACACACACACACTTAGCATTTTTCATGTGGGTAGATCATTTTCACCTGGTCACTTTAAAAGTAGCTCGCAGGCCAAGAAAGTGTGGGCACCCCTGCGCTACAGTGTTTACAGTGCGCTGCTGTCCTTCATCAGGCGGGCTCACAATCACAAACAGAGAGATCCTTTAATCATATGAATATTTCCTGAAATAACATTATTGACAAAAATTGAAGCGTTTTACTAGCAATCTCACACAGCTGTTCTGCAGGGCTTCCTCCTGTTCTTTCGCAGTCCCCACTTTGGCACGGGGGGGATGCTCTGTCACTCATCACTGTAGTTTCCTGTCGGCCACGGTGGCCGCCTCCCCCTCATGCTGGGCCTCCTCTCTCCAGCGAGCCTTCTTCTCCATGTTCCAGGAGGTCAAGGACTCATGTCTTGCCACGGCCTGCGACACGGGACACGTGTGTATAGCTGCACATACATGCATACAGTCATGCACCATCGTGTCCAGTCCTGCGCTCACCTACCTGTTTTCCCATGACGGCCGACACTATGCAGCCTATGATGGTTGCCACTATCATCAGATAGCAGACCTTCACCCTGACTTTGTTCCTGGCTGCCTCAATCATCTCTGTCCTGTAACACAGACCAGGCTGCCTGTGATTTGCTTGGTAATGTGTCCTGGCCCCTGGAACATCCTGTTCCCAGATGAGCCTGATAACTTCATTTACGCACCAATTAGCCCCTATTAGAGCTGGATGCACTGGCTCCAAGTCATAAACAGGACACACTTACGACACCATGTCAGGAATCTGCTCCTTGGTCTTGAAGCGGCCGGCCCAGATCAGAATCTTCTTATCGAAGTCTGTGGGCATGCGGCCTGGGACTCGGAACACGGGCCGTTCTGTGGGACAGAGGAGGGCGTGGGAAACGCCAAATAGGGTGTCAGCGGCACTGAGGTGGACCAGGGGTCACATTCCATCAGCATCACATGACACCACAGTCTCCTGGACAACCAGCAGCTGGGGGATTAGATGCTGGAGATCTGAGTAATATTATGGGCTTCCCAAAGACAGTGAGAGAAGTGGAGAGTAAGAGTAGGTACATCAAGGCCAGCGCTGGGCTCTTACCTGTAGCAGGGCTGCCAGGCTGAGTTTCGGTGGCTGCTGGTTTGGGCCTTTCCTGCTGTGGCTGGCTGCACAGTCTCCTCTGGCCCCTAAAATCTGCCGCTGTCACGTGCCCCCGAACTATTTGAGACAGTGTGTTCATTAGGACCCCACATAGTGGGGGGTTTGCTAACAAACGGCGCTTAAACAGCCATCTGCACCCCGACACCCAGCCTGCCCCTGTTCACTCTCTTTTGTGTCCAATTGTGTGTTAAAACCTGCCGCCACGTCATTAAAATCTCGGCGGTTGGTGTCGGATGACGGGATCTCAGAGCCTTGATGAAGGCCGCAGGATGTGACTGTCTGTTACTAGGGTAAGACCTACGGGGCATGACTTACATTTTTCTAAAAATTGGATTTTTACTTATAAAAATTTTAATTCCAGATATCTATATATCAATTTTGACTAGTCCACATTATGAGTTTTACTAGTAAGAATTGTATTGTTATATATTAAAAATTCATATTATAGCTATATATAACTCAGTTTTTATAAGTAATATATTTCCATTCTCTTCCATTGAATTTTGCCTCTCTTAACCAAAATTCAACTTTTACTAGCAAGAGCTCCTAATGTAGACATCTGTAATCACATTTTGACTAGTAAGAATTCCAGGGCCACATATCCATAACTGAGTCATATAATTGTTCATATCATTGAGTTGCTACTAGTAAAAATTTAATTACAGAGCTCTACAATTACATTTTAAAGATCTAAAAGTTACATATCCAAAACGTGAATTTCAGATCTCTACAATGTAATTGTAGAGATAAGTAATATAATTTTTACTAGTGACAACTCAATTATGGATATGTATGCATGGAATTCTTACTAGTCAAAATATATTTACAGATATCTGCAACAGGAATTCTTACTAGTAAGAATTGAATTGTAGAGCTCTACAGTACGACTTTTTACGAGTGAAAACTGAATTTAGGATTTGTGAGGCGAAAATATAATGGAAGGGGAATATATCACTAGTAAAAACTGAATTGTACAGCCCTGTAATATGAATTCTTACTAGTAAAACATTACTAGTAAATCATTCTAACTAGTAAGAATTGCATTGTAGATATCTTGAACTCCTTCCTTACTAGAAAGAATTACATTTCGACGAGTATAAGCCTTATATGAATAAAAGACAATTTAGCTTGCCATAAGCTCCACAATATCGATGATCATTCTTACTAGCAAGAATTGCACTGTATATATACTGAATTCATATTCTTACTAGTACATTTTGCATTAAGAATTAAGTTACTCGAGTAAGCCTTATGCTAATAAAAGACAATCTGGCTTGCCAAAACAGCGTTGACGTCACGCCACCCGGCAGAAAGTCGGCCCTACCTGCGTATTTGACAGCGCTTCCCGAAATCCCATCAGCCGACAGTGACAGGTACCGCACAACGAGGCAAATCGGTACAATTAACGCCAGCCCTCGCGAAACCTTCCCTGATAACAACACAGAAACACACACACGTAGGCAGGAGAAGCGTAAACACTGACCGATTAATGTCCGGAAGGCAGTACGGGACCTGTGGATCGTACTGAGAATCATGGTGCTGTCAGCAGGGTAACTCGGAAGCTACCCGTAAAACAAAGATGTGCAACACAGCTTCACGTCCCAGCTATGAAAGTCATCTGGCGCCTGACTACACTGTATCCCATACTGCACTGCGCATCTACACTCATTAGAGGCGACCGCTCCCTGTGCACGCAGGACCCCTCGAATCATGTGTGTCTAATTAATTGCCTGTTTTTTTTTTTTTTCAAATTCGCTATCCATGTCCAATCCATGTGCACGAAAATAACAAATGCCACGTCAATTCAGATATTTTAGGTGATTATCCTGTAGTATCTTAAAATCAGTCATGGGAATAGTCTGCTACTTCACGTGTGTCACGTACGGTCCTCGCGTCCAACATGGCGGCGCCCGGTGAAAGTCTGAACTGTGAGGACTTTTCAATGTTTCAGGTACGATAACCATATTCGGCTCTTGCGTGCATGTTAATCAATGGCCTCGCCCAATTTAATAAAGAATCAACTCTACCGAGTCAATCAACCATTTATAGAATTACGTGGCTTTGTCGTTGTGAACGAGTGACCCTTAACACTGGAGTAGCCTCAGTCTCAACATGTACATGCTGCAGCGGTCTAGCGGTTCAAAAGCATAAATGCAGGAGGCATGGCGATTAGAGGAAATGTCGCATCAATGTGTTTTTCGGACGTGTGTCCAACGTACAGTAGTAGCCGTAGTACCAGTCGTCAATTAGCCTGATGCTGATATGGGAAGTGTTGAAAACAGCACCACGATCTTACATTAAAGCATCTGGGAGATTTAAACACCTGATGATTTAAGATACAATTAGCTACTCAATACAGTTTTTCTAATAGGTACTTCTAAGATATGAATGTAAACTGCTTGTTGATCCTCGTCCCTGCATCCCACTGTTAATTTGGACATTTACTAACTGTATTCAGCGGAACTTTTTCCGTTGTATAAAAGTGTTTCTGTCCATTAGATATGATCCTACAACCTTTTGCTCAACGGTGAACTCCTTTACTGCTACTCCACCTACTGGCTGACGTGTGGGTTTGGATGTCCTTGTTTGGCTGTTAATTGTGCAATAGGAGACACTAAAGATTATGCGGACCATCGATGACCGGATAGTGCATCTGCTGAACACCACAATTCCCACCGCGTCCTTCAAGGGGAGGGTGGATGCCAGACAGACCTGTGAGGAGCTCCATGAATCTGTGAGTGTGTGATTAGCTCTGATTCAGCTCAACAGCACAAAAGGAAGCAGGCCAGGAGATGGGAAGGGCTTCCTCACATAAAGGAAAGTTTGTCTGGACCTGGCTTCTTGCTAGTGAGGTGGAGACTCAGTCTGTCAGGCTGAACTACAGATTACATGCTCTATTATGCACATGAAATGAGAAGGGGGAGCACAATGGATTCCTTTTTAATTCTTAGGTTATGGGTCTATGTTCCTGGGTTTTTCAAAGGCTAAAGGCTTTCTTCAGTTACTTTCACTTAATCCCACTTGTTCCATTCCTGATCCTTTGCTTCTGTCTTGGATCAATGTCACAGAAAAACACATTTATGCTCAAGTAGAAGGTATATGCCTGTTGTTTCTGCAAAAGGCTCTGAGGCGGCAGCTCTGAGTTCTGTGTCTCTCCCGCAGCTAAAGAAAGCCCACGCGAGCCGAGATAGGGCCATTAAGACCTGCATAGCGCAGACATTGACGACAGTGAACCATCTGCGAGAGGAGAGGGCCAAAGATACTGACAACTCCACACTGATCAGGCAACTCAGGAATGAACAAACCAAGGTAATGCACTGCAGTGCCACCAGAGGGCTCCAAAGGCCCAGGAGGAGAGCAGAATGGAAAATTGGGGACTGTTATGTTCATAGTGTGTGCATCCTGCTGGCATCTCAGCCGTTCACTTGTTTTCCTGTCTTCCCTTTTTTATTGTGATTTTTGTGTTCCAGTTAAAGCTAATGCAGTCAGAGCTCAGTGTTGAAGAAGTGGTCAATGATCGCAGTCTAAAGGTAAGGGGGGTGCCATCCTCCCTTTCACCCCACTGAGCTGTTGCCTGCAGACTCTGATCCTTTTTTGGGGGGGTGGCTGGGCTTCTTCTTTAGGTGTTCCAGGAAAGGTGTCGAACCCACTACAGCCCTCCTAAGGCCCCATGAGCCTCTGCTAGGGTTCGGTGCAGCATAGTGCTTGTCTACATAGCTGAACTTGGACCAGAACTGAATCAGAGCCATGGTGCTGCCTCCTCCCGACCCCCCCCCCCAGATGCATGTGCCAGGACCCCCAGGAAGGTGTCCACCATCTGCCTTCCTACCTTTGTCTGTTTTCTTACAAACATTGTACAAAAAATAGGATTTTATACCAATGAAGTGTTTCCAGTGGTCCTGGGTGTGTGTACTGTTCCTGTGCATCTTGTGAGCCGTTCATGATCTTAGCCACCATCTCGGCTGCTTGTGTCATGTGCGCTGGTTCCAAATCCTGGCTGTATGTCAAATATGAATGAAGTGTCATTGTCCATGAATGTCTGTCTCCTCAAGCTCTAGTTACTGAAATTCATGGTGTCCTGATTAAAGCAGAACATTTAAGACTCGAATGCAGAATGTGGATTCCAGCTTGCGCCATGTGTTGGGGCTTGTGCTGCATTTTATTTTGTAGGTTAATTATTTAAGTAACTATTAGTGTAGTAGAATATAATACAGAGTGCAAATAAGAGTGTACTGTATCGCTGAGTGGGGACGGGCATGTTTCTTTTAAATTTCCTTTGATGTTTTAACTAGTGGCCAAAGCCTCAGTGTGGCTGTTAAAAATGGATGTAATGTAAATGTCTGGAGTCTAATTTTGTGGAGGAAAAGTCACCCTGAGGCAAAAAGCCAAAGGTAGCAACTGCTGAGCTGTGAGCTGCATGCTGCTTGGCATCGACGTGTCCGATTACAGCACAGTGAGTAACTTCTATGTGGGAAAATTGTGCAGCGAAGAACAGCTCTGGGGTGAGTTTGAGCACAGAAACTGAACCGGGTCCAGGTAGTTCCTACCCTGCAGCATGTTTTTAAGGGGCACTGGAGCACGGAACCACCGGCTTCCTACCAGAAATGGGAATAATATATCCCATAATGCATTTAGTTCATTCCATGCATCTGCTGCGGAATTTGCTTACAATGCTGAATAATTGTTTGCAATAGAAAACCTGTAAAGATATTTAGTCAAAGTAGGAAAGACAGTCGTGTTGTAATTCCAACAATGATAAGGGCAGGACGGAGGTAGTAGACAGTTTTTGTTAAAAAGGCAAGAGTTGACTGCGTGAGCAAGACACATTGATTGTTTCAAGGTTCATTTGTTGTCATTCTTAACATGTTGTTGCATGGAGAAAACGAATTTTGTTACTAGAGTCTAGCAGCATCCAATACAGTAACAGTAATTCAATAATATAAGTATATATTATATATTATATACTCAAAAGCTAGAAATAACTCACTACCTAAAATCAGCACCAGGAGGTGCTATGTCATCACTGCTCCTTCAATGTCCCCTGTGTTTCTGCTGCTCTAACCCTCTCTGCAGTGGCAGCACAGCCATTAGATGGTCTACATTTGTGCTTGGCTGCCACATCTGCGGTCACATGATCTCTGCTCTGCTGCCACATCTGCGGTCACATGATCTCTGCTCTGCTGCCACATGATCTCTGCTCTGCTGCCACATGATCTCTGCTCTGCTGCCACATCTGCGGTCACATGATCTCTGCTCTGCTGCCACATCTGCGGTCACATGATCTCTGCTCTGCTGCTCATATTTCGCTTTTATTCTTGTGGTTTCAGGCTTTGAACTTACAATCTTCAGGACTCAGGACTCATAATATACTTAAAATATATTGATATCAGTAGATAGTGGAATCATCAGACACAGCCTTGTACCCTGAAGGCTACCAGTTCAAGGTCCAGCAAGACAGTGCTAATGTATCCTTCTATGAAAGGTGCCCAACTCCTGGTGTTCCCCCAGAAGACTGTGCTCTCTTCCAGCATTTTGAAGCTTCTAAAATGTATGCCCATTGTTGTATATATTCATATATATTCATACATCTCAGTCCAGACTCTCAGAATATCTGCAAATGCAGCTAAGAGGTTATTGAAGTTATAACTGACTGACCGCTGTTGTCACTACTATGCAGCCGTATGTATGTCTTTTTTGCTATTTATGGAGAAAAACATAACTGACATTTATGCAAATGCAATATATTGCACATTTATTAACGCATTTGGCAAATTAAGGTAAAGACAGGTGACAGAACTTTAAAATGATTACAGATTCATGTAATATACACACTGCATAGGTACACGGACATTTATCATCCTCTGCAGGAATTCTTGATAATCAGAAGTACTCTATGGAGTCTCCGTCAGTCTTTGCTGGCTGCAGGCTGTGCAGTTCCAGTTTAAGCCCATCGCAGGGCAGCATTCTGTAAACCCTCAGATGAATGTAGTCATCTCCACCAACATGGACCTGTGGTGTTAGCATTCTGGGATTAGTCAGACAAAAGCAATGGCCCCAAAAATCCAGCACGCAGCAACTCTGCAAGTCCTATAGCTAATGTCTGTAATGGCAGGTCATCAAAAACTTCATTATAACTACCGACCAGTTTATCCAGCTGCACTCTGGACAAGATACTTATCTGCATAAGATCCTTTCAGATGTGGATGTTTAGAGCTTACAATTGTTTACAGCAGCTCTCTAATGCATTTGTGAGAGCAGGAAATAGCAGAGAGGAATATTTGGGATGTCTGTGCACATCCCACAGGAGAGCCAGCGTCATACTATCACACGTGAAAGGCGCCGTCCACCTTAATGAAGAAATTGGTCCCAGCCACCACTTGGGTCTTGAATGACGTCGCTGTGAAAACATCGAAATTTCTTCCAGCCTTGAGTTCTACTTGCGGTTTCACCTGGAGGAAAACAAGTTTCATACATTTTTAAATGTACATGCTCGTGTTATTTATTTATGATACATTACAGGACGAACCCCAATAGACACTATGAAGTCAAACAGAGCCGCGATACGGGACCGGACGTTAGACCGAGAAGTTCTGAATTTGTCCGTCCAGAAGGCTTGCTTGTTCAACCCCAGACGTCGCTACCGTCACTCTCACCGTGTCGCAGATGCCCTGCACCTCGGCTGTCGCCGGCTGTAATTCTCCGATCCCTCCAGGGAGCCGCCGCATGACGGAACGATCGCCGACCGCACCTAGCGAGCGGAACTCGTCACCTCAGAGGATTCCTTTTTTCGGTTAAACTATTTTAACGTCAAGGGGGGGAAATGAATCGGAATTGTGTCGATTCGTTTGCTTGAGTGAATTATAGAGTATATACAGTAAGGGAATTGTTGATATGCAATTATTTACTACTTTGAGAAATGGTTTAATGTTGGAGTGAAAACATTAATTCAAACGTGTTTTTTATGCCTTCCCCCCTCAGTTGGTTTGCGCGTAGGCCTGGCCAGTCGTTAGCTTCCGCGGTGCTTTCGGTGACCGATGGGCTCCTGTGATTCGTTCTGAGGGTCATCGGCGTACGATCCGGTGAGAAAAGTCACATGTTGTCATTTAAAGGGCGGGTGTTCCTTTCAGGATATTACAGGCTTTACCGTCCACGACTGGTGTCCAGAGTGTTACTCTGTATCTTTCACAGCTCGCCAATTCCCGCATAATTCAGGTTTGTAAGCCCTGAAACATTTTTCTTAGTTTTGAATAACTATGACGAATTGGGCATACTCTGTCTGTCTACGTCAGTGTTTCCCACGCCAGTCCTCGGGGAAGCCCGGACGCTGCACGTTTCTGCTCCCTCCCAGCTAACAGCCAATCAGGAACACCGAATACCTGGCGCAGGTGCTGGGAGGACTCGGCTGGGAATCCCTGCTCTGTGTGACGGTCACGCCTCCCTCTGGCACAGAAATGCGCTGGGTGCCGATCGCAGTCCGGATGGCCGCTCTCCTGCTCCTCCGCCGGGTCGTGCTGGTGGCCGCTGACGCTGCCGCGGGGACGGGCACCTACTGCGGCCAGCACGCCGCCGGGAAATGCGGCGTGAAGAGCTCGCCGGTGGTGCTGCAGGAGTCTGGAGCGCCAGGTACAGTGCGCGCTGGCTCTTCGGCAGTGGCAGGTGCATGCCGGCCGTGCGTCTGAAACTGCATCTGATGCGATCAGATTTTGGTTAAATGCTGGTTAATGAATAAGAAAGTTCAGGCATTTCGCAGCCTCTAAGAGAAAAAGTGAAAGTGGTCTGTCTCAATAGGGCTCCAGTGTGGCTGCCCTGAGTCACGTATCATATTACGTGCTAATTCCCATGCCGTCTGCTTTCTTACGCAGCTTTTGTGCTGCTCATTGTATCGCATTGCTGTTGCTGTTTGTCTCCCCCCGCGTGTCCCCCCCCCCGGTAAGATGTAACTTGAATACTGAAGATAAACTTTGTTGACTGAATTGGGATGAGGAATAAAAGACCATATAGGATTAAAAAATGTCTAGAGAAATGCTCTCTGCCCTCTAGCTTTAGGCACTGAGTCAGCGGTTAATGCACTGTTACTGGCGTTGGTGACCTATGTACTTCCTGGGGGCGTATTTATTGTCACCTCTTTATGTAAGCCTATTTGTCAAAGTCACAAGCCCTTTGCTGGCCGGCTTTGCCTGTTCCCCTGTGTGCGGGATCCTGCTGTGGCAGATATCTGCTTTCTGTGGCTTCTCTCAGTCTCAGTGTGCATATGGCATCATTGTTTGGGGTGTCTTTGTATCCCTCGCCAGCCCGCAGAGCTAAGCTGGTTTTTACCAGTACCTCAGCATAGGTTGAGTTTCCCCAGCGGTGCCTAGTAATGCCGACTCTCCAGCTGTGCCCTGATACTCCCCGTGTCCGTGTCTGTCGTTTGATGGATCGTGTGTCCATGTACCCCAGAGCCTGTGGTGTCCTATGAGAAGCTTAAGGCCATGCTGTCCAGCCACAGCGTCCAGCTGTTTGACGTCCGGAACCCAGATGAGTTCCAGGCAGGACGGATCCCTGATGCTACCAATATCCCATGTGAGTGTGTGTGTGTCTCTGTCTCCCTGTCTGTCTGTGTGTCTCTGTCTGTCTGTGTGTGTCTCTGTCTGTCTGTGTCTCCATCTCTCTGTGTCTCTGTCTCTCCTGTGTTTCCTGCACCCGGCTCCCCCATGACTCCCTTCTCCTGGCAGTGGGAGAGCTGGAGGAGGCTCTGCAGTTGACCCCTGACGTCTTCAGGAGTCACTTCCAGGTTGACATCCCCAAGAAGACAGATGCTGACTTCGTACTCTACTGTCAGAGGGGCCGCCGCAGTGCCACTGCTCTGGAGATCGCGTTCAGACTGGGCTTCAGCAGGTACAAGCCTCTCGGGCCCCTTGTGTCCCTGCTGTCTGCCCTGTGCCCGTGTAATGTACCCCCCCCCCCACTGCTCGGCAGGGCGCGACACTACGCAGGTGGATACAGCGAGTGGGAGCAGCGTGAACGGCAGTGAGCCTGTGAGCTGATTGGCCTGAGTGATCAACATCCCAGAATGCAGTGCGGCACAGTCAGGTGGCGCAGCTGCCCCCTGGAGTAAGGTGTCAGTTGAAACAGTGTCTACAAGCTCTTCGAAATAAAACAGTGTTTAACTGACCACATGGCTCTGTGATTAATAAGTAGTGTTGGGAGGGCATATTACTTATTTAATGGGTGAATCTGAATATTCTTTAGTTAATGAAAATGTAACTAGAGCCACCAGCAGATCTGTAGTTATGTTTGACTGGTCTAACAGGCAGAGCCCTAGTAAAAGATTACTGGTCTGTGGGGCAGAAACACCATATTCAGCAGAGTGTGGCTGTTCGCTAGGCTGTGGACCATACTCCCTGCAGTTCTGCTTTTAGACCACAAGATGGCGGACATAAATCGGCAGGGCTGGCATATGGTGGGTGGAGACACTAACACTTTTGGTTAAGATATAATGTATAATAATTTAT
>JAODKN010000079.1:21609231-21624812 GCA_026774425.1 Petrocephalus zakoni
AACTCTGAGCTATTAGTTAAGTTCTCCCCAAGCGAGCTTGATGGGCCGAATGGCCTCCTCTCGTTTGTATAGTTCTTTAACCATTTAACCCTATAACTAGCTTTAAGTTCAGAGTGTACTTTAAGTAAGTACATAAAATAAGTACTTTAAATAAAACTTTGCGATCGCAGTTTATTACCTATACTGAGACCACGGGGTAGCCTCATGTGTCCAGTAAATCAAAGATTCTACATTTATTTAATTTAATAGACTCATTTGTCCAATGCAATGTACAGGAGGGAAATAGAACTTTAGCCATAAATTGAGGTGAGAGTTGGCAACCCTGTGTAAATGTTACATGTAAATGTAAATTATTAATTATATATGTAAATATTAAATATGAAATTAAATATGAATGCTACATGCAAGTGTAAGAGTAAAATATAAATGTATTGTACATGACATGGGTTACGCCGCAGGAGCAGGGAAACACCGCGACATCTTGCGTGACTCTCGCGAGCCGGCAAGACCAATCACATGCGTCAGCCGCCTACCAGCTGCTCCGCTGAAGCTGTCCAAGATGGCGGACTACCGGGAGGCGCCCTTGGCTACGCGGCCAAAAACATTGGAGCCGGCGGAGTATTTTAATCTTTCTCCGGACCTGAGACGTGCCGAAACGGAGAGGGCTGCGCTGCGGGCCCAGCTGAAGCGGCAGTATCAGCTGCAGCTCAACAACCCGCACCGGAAGGATCTCATCGTAAGCGACGCCGCGTCCGTTTGTCAGACGCCGGTCGGACCCTCGGTGCTCTGACCTTGTTCGTTAGCGAACTTGGGGACGCGCCGAGGTTCGGCTCGGGTTCCGGCCGATCGGTGCCATGTGTCCGCGCACCTGACGTGCTTCTCCGACTCCATTGCAGGAGGATCCCGCCCTGACGAGGTGGACCTACGCGCGTACCAACGTGTACCCCAACTTCAGACCCACGGCCAAAACGTCGCTCCTGGGGGGGCTCTTCGCGGTCGTGCCGCTCTTCTTCTGGTATTACGTCTTCAAGAGCGACAGGGTACGGAGCGCTTCATTCAGTATGGCATCAGTGTTATGGAGTCATGTGCATGCCCGTGGGAGGCTTTATGTATCTGTTTGGTCGTCCTTTTCCTGCAGGACAAGAAGGAGGCAGCCATCAAAGCCGGGACCTACAAGCGCCCCTTCCAGCTCTCCTACTGACCACACCTTGGACTGTGAATGCCGGCCTGTTATGTAGACCTCAGATTCTGTAATAAATATTGTGAACATGTTACTTGGTCGTCGGAATCTTCTGTCACACCCAAGGATGTGTCTGCGTCACCTGCCCGCATCACCTCACAAAGACACCCAGCGTGAGCCATCGCCTTGGAAGTGATTGTTTCGTATGCAAAGGGCTGCCTTTTAGTGCCTGATTTGATGAATGTTGCCATCCTCTCAGATGGGGCAGTGGTGGCCTAACGTTAGGGACGCCCTTGTGATCAAAAGGTTGCTGGTTCGATTCCCTGACCAGCTAGGTACCCTGAGCAAGGTACTGCTCCCCGGGTGCTGAATGAGTGGCCCACTGCTATATCACATGTGTTAAATACACAGGACAGGTTTTGTTGTGTGCTGTAGGTGTGTCAACAATGACGATCACTTCATCCTGTTGTATGGCATGCCCCACCCCCAAAAAACAGACAAGCACATGTTGTGGTTTTATTATTATTTAAGTATAGGTTATGTCAAAAGCATGATGTATTCCCAGGAACAGAAACTGGTGATCTACAGCAGGACAGATTTTCCTGATTATTGTCTGATGAGGTGTGGTCAGGCCCCATGTATTAATGTTTCTCACATGCATGTAATTCACCCCCAAGACACATGCTCCCGTCCCTTCATGCTTCATTCTAATGTAAGAGTCTTCTTGGTACTTGTGTCCTTGGTCCTGTTCTCATGCCTGTGATCCCTGCGTTTCCAGTTTGGTTCATATGCCCATGGTCCATCACTCCTTTGCCACAGCTCTCTGGCATCCCCCAGGCACTACAGGAAGTATAATTGCACCACAGTGAGTGGGCCACCCGTAGCCCAGAATTTTAAACAGGCGATGAGCCGGGCTGGCACCTCTCAGCATACACAATGGGCCCGATTGTCTGGACCACCAAGGCGTGTCCGGTACCTGCTTTGGCCTACTTGCTGGTTGGTGTCCAGCGGGGGTCGAAGTGGCTCTGCAGCGCATCCCAGCATCTGTAATAATTCTTGTCGAGGCGCTGACAGGTGTCCAGCCCCCAGCGAGTGACGGCCATGCTGAAGGAGGACTCGAACATGAAGGCCTGGTGCGGTGGGGGGTCAGGATGGGTCACATGACCAGTTTTTAAAGGGATATACGCTTTGCCCTTTTCACCCCGCGACTGACCATTGATTTACCCGAGAGGTTAAATAGGAATCATCCCCAAGTCACCCGCACTTCTCTGCCTGACCGCTTTACTTTACCATGGTGCCCTCGGCCACCCTCTCAGGCTTTAGCGCCGCCTTGCTGTTCTTCTCGAAGCAGTCGGCGTCGGGTCCGTGCGGCGTCATCATGCTGTGCAGGCTGCCCCCGCCGGGCATGAAGCCCTCCTCCTTGGCCTCATAATGCCCCTTGATGAGGCCCATGAACTCGCTCATGCAGTTCCCTACCAGGAAGACAGGGGGAGCTCTAACACAGAACACGGGGCTCCCGCAGGGCACTAGCGTGTGTGTCGCGCCTCATGATGGGGGGGTCAGCGGTTGTGCCCTTACTGTGGTAGTATGGAGGTCGGAAAGTGTGATCAGCCACGCCCCACCGTGGGGGAAAGATGACAAAGTCGGCAATGGCAACTCCAGGGCGAGTGGACTTAGCCGTCAGCACAGTGAAGATGGAGGGGTCCTGGGGACAGAGAATGGGCGGGGCTATGAGCTCAGGCCTGGGCGCACTCAGTGTGTGTGTGTGTGTGTGTGTGTGTACTCAGCCCCGGTCCCTCACCGCATGGTCGAAGGTCACACAATTGATGACCATGAAGTTCTCCAGGTTATACTTGTAAGGCGTGTAGTTGCCGTGCCAGGCCGCCACGTTGAAGGGGGAATGGTCCTGCAGGAGGGGGGAAAGCAGCACTCAGGCCTTCTGATTGGACGGGGAATGCTTCGGCAGAAACGTGCCCATGTGGCACCACGCGTTCCTGTGTGTGGATGTCACACCATGCGGACGGGGGCACAGACTAACAGGCAGGAAGTGACACGCAAAGATGTCACGGGGGAGCAGAGCAGCCAAGCGGATAACAAGGTAATTTCAGCAATTTGCGGCAGTGGGTGCGGGGGGAGGGGGGGGGAGCCCCCCAGAGGGTGTCCAGCTCACTGCGCTCATGCTGCCATTTCATTATTTATACTTGGAGACTTGATTAGCGTCGATAAAAGGTGGAGGTGGGGGTGCAGTGGACAGGACAGGGCAGCGGGGAAGGAGATTCGGTAGCATAAGGTCCTTGAACACATCCCAGTTATACTGCCGACACACACACACTCTGCACCCTATATACACCTGCAGTGCGGAGAACAGCTTTCCCTGGTACTTGGTGATGACAGTGTATCCCCCGGGAACTGTGCGATCCTCATACCAGGCCACAGGAACCAGGAAGTCCCTGGGATTGGCTAATCCATTGGCACCTGGCGGGGGAGAGGCAAGTCAAAGTCATCTTGGGAACCAGTCATGTGAAAGCTATGGCAGTCCTGCTGTTCACGGTCAGAGGACAGCTAGTATGTGGTCATGCTGTGGTTAGCGGAAGGTAGGACTAGACAGGCAATGTGTGTAGCTAGATGAACCACACCCGGTCCAATAGGATTACATGCGGTGCGAACACCAGAACATGTTTAAATGTGCCGTTATCTTCTGAAGCTGTTAGACATGGCTTCTCACCAATAGGGCCCAAGTCAGGCAGCTCGAAATGGGCCCCATACACCTCCAGCACATAGCCCCGGGTCTCCCCGAAGACTTGCACACTGAAGTGCATCCCTTGCTGGAACACACAGAGGGGTAAGATGCCAATGAGGCCTCTAGGAAGAGGAGCTTTATACTCACACGGAGACAGACAGACAGCGTCTCTGTCCCACCTGGATCACACAGATCTCATTGGGTTCCACCATCATCTTGCCAAATTCTGTGGTGACCAAGATCTTTCCTTGCTGGGGGACTGAGACAGTAAGACTGTAGTGAGCTGGAAGTCTCAGAAACTCAATTCCCCAGAATGCACGAGTATCATAGGGTCTCATACTCCATGCTTCATAATTACATCCATAGACTCTGCGGTACTGACTCACCAATGAGAAAATCTCCATCCGAGTTATAAAAGGACCTGAAAAACACCAAACCCCAGAAAATCTCAGCTATAGAGGCCAAGGCCACAACTATAAGCATGACTGCTTGAGTGGGCGTGGCCTGTCACCTGTCAGTCATGGATGTGTTGCAGGTGTACACGTGGATGGCGATTCCATTGCGGGCTCTGGAATCCCCTGCCCCACAGATAGTGTTCAGTCCCTGATAGGTCAGGACACAGAGCCAGACGGCCAATCAGGTAAAGAATAGTACTGTACCGGAAAGAAAGCGGGTACCAGCAAGAGAAGCCTTGATGTGTGGCATGCAGAATAGGCAGAGCAGCACCGTAACTCACCATCACGAAATCCACCTTCTTCTCCACAACCTTGGGGATGGTGAACGGCAGCCATCGCAGCTGGAACGACACATGCACCCGATCACATGACTGCCAAAGCCATTGAATCGGGGTAAAATGCTTGACAAGCAGGCGACCACACTCCCGCCCACCTGGTTGGGGTCTGGCTCCACCTCATTCCAGTTGTCTGTCAGGTTCCCATGATGCATTGCGGCAAAGGGCTTGTGCCGCACGGAGGGTATGATGCGGTATAGCCAGCTGTAAAAGGCAGCACACTGACTGGGTGAGGAGGAGACCAAAGAGCCGCATTGTCGGGATGTTTCGGCTGTGGGAAGCACAGCGGCCGTACCTGCGCTTGTTGGCTGAGCGCGGGCAGGTGAAGGCCGAACCAGACAGCTGCTCGGCGTACAGGTTGTATGGGCACACCTGCGGATTGTTCTGGAAGGAGCAGAGGCGAGAATGCAAAGGGGAGCGTGTTGTGTGAAGAAGGTTCTTTGGGGCTATCAGTGATGCCCATCAGGTTACAGCAAGCGATCATTTCTGAGCCGCCTCTCCCGCCCCCTTGGCCAAGCTCAAGTAGCTGCACTGAAAGTAGGGTGACCACCGGCGTGGCTCCAAAATGGAGAACATCTGCGTCCAAAAAGGAGGACTACAGCCTAGTTCATACTTTCCGTTTTCCGCATATGAATTTGCTGGCTCCCTGGGCTGAGGACGGTTTTCCGCGTGACAGATTATGTTCATACTACATTTGGCTGTGGAGGCGAATGATCGTGATCGGCGCATGTGTACTGCAGTTATATTCCTCCAGACCAGCAGAGGGCAGATGTCGTCTTCTTGGTCTGAATGAAGCTTACGCAAAGCAGGAAGAGATCTTTTCGCAACGTGAACAACAACGATACAATGGCCTCTCAGGGTGAGCAGTTTTTGCTTCTGGAGGCATGTGGTGTAGTAGACCCGCAATATTTTGGGATTTTTAAAACGATAAAAACATTTCTTGCAAAACTACCTAACTAATGTCCATTTCGTCTCACAAACAATATAGATAGTAAATATGTTTGATATTTACTATTTACCTCTGCCCAATCACGTCTCTCATTGAAAGTAGTATTCGATTCTTGTGATAAAATGCTATTTTTGGGTAGAAATCAATAATAATAAAGACACAGGTGGGATGTATCATTAATCCTGAACAAATATGAATTAGACAATGTTTCCAGAAGTAATGTTCGTTGTTTTCAACCAGAAATATCGAATGGACAAAGTTTACATACAAGTGTAACATTGAAATGATATAATGAGCCCAGCTGGACATACTGATCTGCGAAGTCGGTGCTGCCCCTGCTGGATATACCTAGTGAATTATTTCGCACATGCACAATCAACACGCACCGTATCCACTACACATAAAAATCTTTGCCACACGCTCACCGACCGCAGTCGCCTGCAGCCAACCCCTGGTGACGGAATTCACATCACACCCCCTCGTGAACACCCCAAAAAGTACCCAAGTAATGGCTGTAGGGCTCGAAAAAGGGGGTGGAAGAGAGTTGTGCTAGTTACTGGTGGGGTTGCGGGTAGAGGGGGGGAAGGGAGGACAATGGGGCTTTAAGAGGACACCCAACAGCAGCACGTACAGAGGGCTGGAAAACCGTACTGTCTGGATGCATGGTCACACAGAGGTATCAGACTGTGCTGGGAGTTAGACGCCCCTGGGAGGGGGCAGGAGAGGGCGCCGGCCCCATCCGCACCTTACCTGGCCCTCCGGCAGTGCTCCGGGGCAGCGCGGATCCTCGGAGGAGAACTCATTCCCAAAGCCGGTCAGGTACTGTGGGAATCAGAGAGGCGGGAGCACAGCTGAGACGGGCTTCAGTCTGAAGCGCTCTGATTAGGCCATTTCACCAAGAAATCTCAGCCGCTCGCAGGAATCACAGTATGAGAGCAAGAACATATGAATCCCTAATATTGAGAACAAAACGCAACACACATGGAATAATTGGTGTCTCCTCAGAAAACAAGTGTTACTTTTGCGAAGGAGACCAAGCCGCTTCGGGTCGCCGTGGGGCTGCGTGCCGTGCAAAGGCTCCGTTCAAGGCCTAACTGGAAAAGCAGTGTTGCGACACTTCGACGTTTACCCAGGAACGGCCCCTATCACCGAGGGTCGGGTTCTGCTGAGTCACGCTGAGGTGCACCCAGCCCACCCCACCCCCCAGAGGGGGCTTATTACATCTCATGGCATTTTGTCAGTGATGTAGGCCTGCGCTTTCGTTTTGTCTTTTTTCCCCACTTGCAAGTTTCTCAAGTAGCTCAAAAACTGAGGAAAACAATATGCTGTGTCACCAAAACCACTGGAAAAGACAGATAAAACTGGCCAACTGCTGAATTTGCAGTGCAAAACTTCAGTAATTTGGGGACGGTTTGTTTGCTTTCCTATATGCTCTGGATTATGCAATACATATGTTCAGTTGTCGGCTTCCTTGGCATTCTATGTGTTTTTGTGCGCTTTCTGCTTGCCGGGCTCTGATTGGTCGGCCGGGAACGCCCCTCGGCGTGCGTGCGCAGGTATGTGCATGGAGCAAGCACTTCATCTAAACATGTCAGGAAACGGCGTTTAATCGCTGCAAACTCGCGCATGCCGTCAAGTTCACTTTAACATGTTTTGTATTTGTTCAAGCTCCCAACATTAAAAACACAGAATGAAAGACACGTTGAATAATTAACTCATTGAATATGATCCAGCACCCAGGCTATAGTTCATGGCGTAAAACACCAAGAGATTACAGAAAAAAGTTTTTATTTTCGGAGATAATCGCTTACCTTGAGATCAGCCATTGTCTCACTTTCACCAAAACTTCTCCCTAGAGCCCGTATCGGTGTGGTGCAGAAGTTCGCAGGCGCGAATCCGGAACCGTGTGCCGCGTCGGCGCGGGTGAGCGCTGCAATTTCAACTATTTCTCAATATGGGTTTAATTAAACTCGGGCTCGCCCGCTGACGTCGGCACCCGTGTCGGATCGGGGGTCTGGAGACGCCCCAAAGCGGACAACGCCGCCCCGCCGTTTTAAGACGGGCAGATGCGCTTATTTACAGGAGAATGGTTTCACATGTAAACCTGGCAAATGGCGGGTATACGTTACTTATACGGGTGTACACTTATACGGGTATACACTTCTTTATCTGTACTACCGATGCCGGGTTTGGGGGTTTTAACATAAGGGACTACATTTTATATATTTGCCATTATAAGGAATTCTAATCATAATAAAAAGTAATAAATAAATAATAAAAACAGATCGAATGGAAATGCACCATTGACGGTGCTGAGGGCAAAATACACATTTAATTTAAATTTATTTCTCTTCTCTAAATGTTTTGGTGGGTGGACCTGGACACGGTGTAGCAAAGCGAGCAAAATCTGTTTTCTGCTCTAATATTTATGCAATTCCTTTTTGGAAAACAGAAATGGAAATTTAGTAATCTCATCGCGACATTACGGCAAATCAATTTCCTTTTTTTCATTCTTCTCGGCTCTTTTTTGGAAGGGGCGGGGGGTAAATGATGGCAATTCTCATAGCAAGGCGCAAATAAAGCCGGTGCGGCTGGGGGGAGCGGCTCTCTAGCGAGGCGTGAGGCCGGCGCGGACCCCCCCGCTGGCAGGCAGTTTAGGCGCTGTGCTCGCGATGCGAAAGCCTAATACCGAAAAATATCCCGAGCCAGTCTGCGGAAATTGATCTGCCCTCGTAAAATGACTGATTTTAATTTTGTCTGCATCTGGCGGCCGAATCTGCCGCTATTCCGATGGGCTTTCCGAGTGTTTGCGAAAAAAGCTCCCCCAGAATGGAGGAAAACTCATATTACAGGCATCTATTTGCACGTGTTTATGTGTCTCTTCTCCGGCTGCGATGGTGCAGGACGGCGATCCACGCTCGCATCTGGCGTCTGCTCTTCTGGGTCGGACCTCTGACCCGCCTCGCGATCGGAGGGGCGCCACCGCGCGCTCCCTGATTGCGCTTCATTGATTTCTCTGAAAGGGGCTTGCACATAATCGCCCATTCGATGCACACCGGAGTGTGCCAAGCAGGGGACGAGTTACATTTGCGCGTTATGGAGTAGTCGAGCCGTCTCCAAAGTCATGGCGCTTAGCTTTATAAGGAGCGCTTTGGCGGCTGCGCGCCTTCGCAGCATAGGGATAAAAAGGAGCGGCCGCATATATCATTAGCGGCAGACCCGCTTTTGCACTGAGGAGCGCTGCTCGAATAAGGTTTAGACCGTATAGTAACGAGCGGGCATTTCCAAAAGCGTGCATTCCCACGCCGATGCGCCGCCGGGGGTCTGCATTGTCCGGGCTTCTCCCGCTATAAACGTGTCCGGTAGCCGCTGTAGGGCCACGCTAGATTTAATAGGAACACTGTCCCACCCCGCTCGCGTTAATGAGGGGGGTATTATTCTGGAGTCATTAAATCACAGCCCTCACACCTCGCCGAGTCCGCCGCGGCCATTAGCGCATCACACGCGCACAAACTCTCTCGCTCTCCGGCGCGCCGCGTTTTATTATTATCCGCTGTGTTTATTAAGACATCAGAATGTCACCGAATAGAAAATTACACTCTTCTCCTATTGAGAAAATTGCTTTGGAATTGGTTGGTTATAAAGTCCTCTTAAAAATAGAAATAAAACACACAAACATAATTAGTTTTTGTTGGAAACCTAATAGCTGTCTGTCGCCGGTCTTTCCGTGCAGCCGGTGACCCGGAGGATTTCGCATCGGCGTGCTGGCGAGTCGTGAGCGTGGGGCGGTGTGTGTGTGTGTGTGTGTGTGTGGGGGGGGTAATCGTCTTTGTTACCGTGCTCGGTCCCCGGAGCCTTATGCTAATGCAGCTGATTACGGTCGCTTGCAGCAGCCGCCGTCCTGTTACGAGGCGACGCTACGCGCGTCGGGCAGCGCTAATGAGCGCGGAGCAGCGGCCCGGCGACGCGGCGGGGAGGCTGATTGGCCGCAGCGCTGACATTGAGCAAGGACAAACGTGTGCCAGGTTAAAGGCTGGAGCCCGAAATAGGCCCGGGGCCTCCGGAAAGGGGACCCCATGGGGCTGCACCCCATCTTTGCCCAAAGCGCTCTGGCTCACAGACACAGGCGGTGGGGGTGGGTGATGGGGGGGGGTCAGAGGGCAGCTCTGATTGAGTGCACTGGATAGAGAGTCCCCCACACCGGGACTCCGTTAAACGGGTCACCCCTCCGCATCTCCCTGACCTTTGCCGGGGAGTTTTGCCGCGGCGTCTCGGTGGCTGGGGGATAAATCCCAGCTCCCTCCCATTGCGCACAGATCAAACCGCTTTTCTCTCCCCCAGGAATTGGCCCAGGGAGGTGGCAGAACGGGGCCCCTTTTCATCCCTGGGGGGGGCAGCAGCGGGGGTGTAATGGCCTCTCTGCCCACGGCCCGCACCCCAGCCCATCACGCCCCCCCCCTGGGCGGCATCACAACCCACTCCATCGTATCATTTTCATTTCGAGACACCCCCCCCCCCCGGGTTTCACATTCCTCTGTTTCTTGCATTGAAATTGGTCCGTAGCAGCATACATGAGGTAAAATCATCCAGCTTGAATCTGCCATACAGTGAGGGCTGCCCTCAGGAGAGGCCTTTAAGCACAACGCCACCTGCTGGCGCAGGAGATCACACTTCTCCAGGGGCTAGCTGTTTGCTCACCAGTGATTGACCACTATGGGGGATACTGGCACGGGGGGGAGACCCGTAGTGGGGTCGAACCGGGCCCTGGGGTTTCAGACCCACTCGGGTCATGGCTTCGGTGCGTGGGGGAGGGGCTGGGGGGTGGGCCTGCCTGCTGTGGGCCCTGATTCAGCCAGGAATCGGTCTGCAATGACTGGCTCCATGTTATTTCTGACGATTATGTGAATCTGTCACAACAAATGGCCCGAAACAGAACCGTTTCTCTGCAACAGCTGCAGCCCTGGTCCAGGGCACCCCGCGTGGAGATACCCCGGTGTGGTGTGGTCATCCACCCCCCCCGTTTTGTTTATTTTAACTGTCTTCTGATCTAAGGTCGGAAATGAGTGAGGAATGTACATCAAAATGTAGCATGTGTGGCACAAACCCTGCTGGAGGGGGCCGGGTTCCTGCACTGCGCTGGGACAGACTCTGCAGTTGTACCTTTGATCCCACATTTCTGCTACGTTTAATCCTGCATGTACTCCGTCCAGCTGAGCAAACAGGTAAAGTCTGAAGGTTAAGTGCAGTACCATATTTGCTTTATCCTGATCTATTCTAAACATCACCACCACCCCACCCCGGTCTGAAGCCCCGCCTACCCGCGTCCCTCCCCGCATCTCGAGCTTCATGTGATTTCCCATTACTGTCGCTCTGGACCTGTACACCTGACGCCACGGCTAGCATGCACTCCATCGCGCCAGGAGGGGGTGCTCTGGAGGGCATCACCCCGTTTGACTCGCATACTGAGGACACCGGAGCTGCCTAAGATTTAACAATGTGCTTCTAATAAAGACACTAACTTGTTAAAGACTTAAATGAAGTAATTAAATAGTCAGCTCTTTTATCTTCATAAAATGAAGTTAATCACTGATTTGTATAGTGATCAGAACGTATGAAGCCCCGATGTAGCCTTTGACATCCATCGCTGGGAGATGCAGTGGCCCGGCGGCCCTGGGCACCTCTCCGTCTCTCAGGATCCGCACCTCGGATTCCCGAAGATCTCACGGACACGGAGCCGCGTCAGCAGCGCCGCAGCGAACCGGCGTGTTATAATATGCAATTTATCTCATCACATCGTTTTCAATAATTTACATAAAACGCAGACAAGGTCAGATAGCAGCGAAGTCCTTAATTAATCCTAATCAACTTTCATTTGCATCGCAGTATTTGTAACAGTTATTACTACTAACTGAATAAATGGACTTCTTCAATTTCGAGGGGAAAAGACGCGTTTTGATAAGCACATGAAAGAGAGGAAAGCGAGCGGGAAAGGCTTCATTAGCATACATTAATCCTGATGATATTAATAAAGCGCTCGCGAAAGGATTCTTCCACAATTTGCTAATTTTAACGGACGGATTGGTACTAGGCAGCAATCAATAAAGGGCAAATGAGCAAAGGCGCTTTTTAAATAAGGCTATATTTATGTCATGCGGGCAGCGTGAAGCCACTGTAAAACAAAAAATACGATCAAATTGCGCATAACATTTATCTCAGACGGTCCAATTTCCGCGCAGAGCCAAACTCCGAAAGTGCGCTGGCAGGACACCTGCCCAGGCTACAGCCGGGTCCAAGCCGCTCCCCACGCAGGCTGTGGTAACCCCCAAGGTAGCAGGAGGTAAAGTTGACCCCCAGTGAAGCAGCGGGAGATGCCAGGCGGATGCTGGCCTTGATGCAGGCCGCGTACCGGCGCACATCCCAGACAGACAGCCAGGCAGCAGTAATGGATGTTTTAACGGGTAACGGATATGTGACAGTGCAGGTGGGCTCATCGGCACAGGCGCCCGAAGTTTGCGGTGACCCCAGGAGGACGAAGCGAACCGCTTGCTCTGTTTTGATCGCCATGCAGATATTGCACCATAGCCTTTTTAATGTGGCTAATTTTTTAAAGAGAAAGTAATCATCGGTATAAATATTAAGTTGCCGTTTTTTACATAACTTAAAATTATATAGTCAGCTGAGCGATATTAGTGTCCTTTGTTTTCCATTGTGCCGCACTGCCGCCGGGAATTGCTGCCGATCGCTGCGCCGGGAGCGGCCCGCATTGTTCGCGGCGTCGCGTGTCACTCCAGCCTCCCCCTAACAAAGTCGATAAATTGACTCCCTCGCACGCCTGTAATGTGGCTCGTTAATAACTACTAATTAACTTTGCTTAAACGCTCCCCATCCAGGCAGATGACTATGCAATCAGGGACAGCGAGCGGAAAAGCCCAACGGAGAACTCAACGTAGGAAGAAAGAAGGGATGAAAGAGGAGAGGGGAGCCGGATGAAGAGGAGAAGCTGCGGGAACCTTCGGGCTGAACTACGCGCCCCCACACACTGTAACGCACGGGAACGGCGTGTGCTGGACGCTGTTTACCAATAATAAGAGAGTGGATGGTGATACCGTGTTAATTATCCGAGGCAAGACTTTAAACCTTTAAATTAAACGACAGTCTAATTTAAAAAGCCATGTGTCTATATTTAAGGTGGCCGGGAAAATGCAAAAGGTGGCAAAATAACGCGACGGCTCGTAAACAGAAAGGCACTAAACTTCCCTGTTTGGCGCTGTTATTGCGTTTGGGGAATATTCCCGTACATCCCCGATGTCAGGCATCACGGGAACAGATCCCCAAACTCGCAGGCGCTAATTTATCACCCCCCCAAGCAGAACAGGATGCAAAACGCTATTTTGCCTATTCAGT
Source organism: Petrocephalus zakoni (assembly GCA_026774425.1). Classification (NCBI taxonomy): domain Eukaryota; kingdom Metazoa; phylum Chordata; class Actinopteri; order Osteoglossiformes; family Mormyridae; genus Petrocephalus; species Petrocephalus zakoni. The sequence continues at coordinate 21,622,295 of JAODKN010000079.1, forward strand.
ATTGCAGAAAAAATTGATGTAGAACCCCTGGCTTTTAAAGACGGTACGCTGCTGGAATGGGTGCATTTAAGCGCCAGCCGTGTCTGCGCAGAACACGTAATCCATTCATTTAAATTTAATGTCACTGTGTTGTTTTTAAGATGTTGATTTATCCAGGAAGTATTATTTAAATGGCCACTTTGACCAGATCCAGTCAGGTCTGGTTTCTGTGGCTAGTTTAGTGCACTTGGCTTTATATAAAGATTTTTACGTTTCATAATACAGAGTAACCTTTTAGTATCTTGTTTCGGCATCAACACTGTACAAGATTTAATCTGTGATCATGTGATCTTCATCTGTAATTTAATGCACTTGATTTGCACTGACCTGCAATAGGGCTTCGAAGCAAAGTGTCGCAAAGCAAAAAAAAGTACATACCGAATACATTTTCCCCGACAGCGGTTGTGTCTGTCGTCGGAAATGGACGTTGTTCTAACTGCTCGATAACTCTGACTGATGTGTGCTCTGATATTTTTTTATTTGTTAAATTCCCCCCGATATTGCCTTCTCTGTCAAGTTCGTCACATGTCAAAAAGCGCTAACGCTGGATCGCAAAATAGAGAGTGAGGGGCATAACCAGATATCACAGGAAACACTTCAGATTTTGTTAATTAATATGCCATTAGGCGCAATTACCGAGAATCAACCTTAATCAATGTAATCAGATAGGTAATTAAAATGTAGACATAAGCTACTTTACATCAGTTAATGATTAATTAGTATTTGGGCACATTTTATCATGCTCGTGGCAATTTTCCGCTGCCTTGCTTTACTACGGGAAAAATAAATCCAAAACATCTTAGCTGAAGCCAGGAGATGGCGCCACTTAAAATTCGATTATTATATTTATACTGTTAAGAAATATCCACTGTCTGTCCTGCGGGATATGTTAACACGGAGCCGCACACGAGACAGGGAGCACTGAGGGGGCACTGCATGGCCATCGTCCTTCACGAAATCTTATAATGCAATATCCTTGCGCTTTTTTTGCGGCATAAAATACTACCAAACGGATTTTAATTCTGGCTGGTGGATGCTCAGGACTAGGACACCATTTCGATATTTATCTAGACACTGCTATCCACCCTTAAAGCAATGAAATAATCTTAATTAATCCTTTACATACAGATAATAACTACGACAGCAGACAGTGAAATAACGGGTTAACAGCCTAAGATTTTTAATCTAACAATCCACTGATACATGCTACGTTAAATACTCAGAAATTTAAAATTTCAAATCATTGCCTTTAAGAGGTAGACGCGTAATTAGCGCGTTTAAACAAAGCTCCCATGTCTTCCTGGCGGCAGAAGTGCCTGACATCTCTTTTCTTGGGTTAATAACAGAGTCTGAATAAAAGAGAGAAATCGTGCCCCTAAATTATATGGCGCTCCTAAATATCGGGCTGCATCACGCGTCTGTTTGTGATCACGCCGGGAAAAACATTTTTATATTATTATTATTATTATTGTCATTATCAAGTTGATCTGCAGACACGTGGATCTGATTGGATAAACGCAATAAATTATTGTCGAGCTACACAGTGTAAAGCAACACAATTGAGTTAAACTTCAGACCTCTACGCGCAAACAAATAATTACTAGACAGATTTATGGAAGAATGTTGTTATTACGTCCTGTAGGCAGAAAAATACCGGTCTAATGGGTAGCATTGTATATATTTACACATTTCCAGAATTCAAAGCAATTTCATATATTGAACATTATCGAATTTATCAACATTTAAAACACATTATTTATTAAACGTAAGTCTTTACCAAACTGTCCTTTATATCACGCAAAATCTGACGGAGCCCCCTTGTCATGCCTGAACAGGACATGCGAAGTTGCTTGTGAGCACGGTCTGCAGTTTTTGCGAATAATTATTATTACCGTCATAGAAAAACAAGGGGAGGGGGAGGAAATATCAGCAGCCATTTTCTCACATTCCATGTCTAAAACGTGAATTAAATATTCATCCTTTTAATGTCGAAAACCAAGAGTCATGAAAATGTTTTTGCCGGCGGATTGCTTTTTAAAAATCTTTTTTTATGAGTAAGGCATATGACGAAGAAAACATTTTTTCTTAAAAGTTCGACATGAAAGTTTTCTGCCTTTTACACTGCTTTCAGATACATTTTACTATTATTTTCCCGCTTGGCGGTTGCGGCAATATAACGGAGCAGGTACATAAATAGCGGGGAGTAAATTGTAGCGCGCTGAAGTTTCGGGATTGAATTGTGAAAATGATCCTTTTAACAGTGATGGCTCTGTGTCGCTGCAGAGGTCGTACTATTCGCAGCGGGTTAAATAGACTTTCATTTAAAATTACATTCTCAATCTATCAGGCGCCTCTGCGCTGCCTTATCGCTGTGGGTGGAGATGACGTTCGGGGGGGGGGGGGGGGGGGGGGAAGCCCCCCGCATCCCTTATAGAGCCCTTATGCGGTATTACCCCCCCCCGGCCCCTTATAAGTCAAA
>JAODKN010000079.1:21624912-21635581 GCA_026774425.1 Petrocephalus zakoni
CCCCCCCCCCCCCCCCCCCCCCCCCCCCCCCCCCCCCCCCCCCCCCCCCCCCCCCCCCCCCCCCCCCCCAGCCCGCAGCATCCCTTAGAGAGCACTTCTGCGGTATTACCGCCACGCTGCCACTTATAAGTCAATCATCTAAGTCGTTTAAGATTTTTGTACGGTAGTTACTTTCAGCGGAACATCCCTGATCGGGAAGCAGAACCACGATTAACGAAATATCACTAGACGTGGCGCGCGTGCCGTGTTATCGTGGTTATTGTTGTTTGTATAGGGCTATGTATTTGTCTATGGACCGGATTATTTTTTTCTAAAGATTGATGTAGAATGTTCAGAACAAAACATTCTGATATAAATCAAATAATCATCTGTTTCTATCGTTTCCAATAATGTGTTTAGAAATTACAAAATGTAGTTATTTTTTGGGCACATTCTGAAAAAGGAATAAAAATTATTCTCTACGTGTGATCGAGAATCATAGTTCACTTCAGCACGAAGCTGACCACGGTCTCCTGTGTTTTTTTTGCATTTTGGATACACTGGTTTTTACCTTTTGAAATATTTTTACCTTTCAAATATTCTGTCCAAAATCGAATGCGTATTTTTTTGTCTAGGTATCATTTTATTTCGATTTATCTTGAGGCCTGGTAACATTAAACTATCACTAAACGCTAATCCGACAGAAACGAGAGTTTTTACTTCCATCACTTTTTGTTGTTCAAAAGTTAGTATTCGTCTCACACGCATAAAAATTGAGAAAGCGGCATCTTCAGAGAAGGACGAGCTGAAAGTGCGGCCGGGAGCTCGGAGTTTGGCGACAGTGTGTCGCCTATCCGTCCACCGAAACGCACCAAAATTTAGCACCACACCTCAGAATTTCCAGACATTTAACACAGCAGCGCGTTCTTCGTACATGAATAAATTTCATCAACACTCCCCAATCTGTCTCATATTATTACATTCTTTCTAAATCTCAGTTTTCCATTTGCGCAATGGCAGTCTAAAAAATAGGAAGATAATTGCAAATTACATCGGTGACATGTTCTTGCAAAGGATGTCGCCTAGAACACAGCCCTCAGTTAATGACCCCCACAAACAAATCTGCCGCTGGTGTTATCATCTTCCAAAGTGAAATACCAGCGCGTATGGTGAAGATTGTAGTTCAGTCTGGGGAGTTCGGTCCTACGGGTCGATATTCCATCTCGAGATTTGATTTGCTCCCTTAGTTGTACTTTAATGGCAAAGAAAAGATAAAGATCCTCTTTTTCCCAGGGAGCCAATCAGATGGCCCATACACGTCAATGCTACAGAATCGAGCGTAGCTATTGCGGCGCAGAGCACATGTCATTAGTGTCCGGGTGCGAGACGGCAGGCAGGGGGGTCGAAACATCGAGAGAAACGCACACGCTCACACACTCCCTGGAACAAAAAGTCCATCCGCGAAAGCATACCAAAATGACCAGTCAGTACGAGGAGGACACTGTCGACAAATCCGACTGTAAAAGTAAATCACCAACTTTGCTCTCGTCCTACTGCATAGACAGTATCCTGGGCCGGAGGAGCCCGTGCAAAATGAAATTGATCGGAGCGCAAAGTTTGCCAACTCTGGCCGGCAGATCGGAGAACGAGAGGGGAAGCGAAGGTAAGACGACTTTCGGCGACACGATCCGGTGACAGCGCCCGTAGCCTCGGGGAAGCGGGGAAAAGCGTAACGGCGCTGGACTCAGGGAAAGTTACCGGTGGCCGGTGCCGTCAGTGCTGTCGGGCTCGGCAACGCGCGGCTGTGGCTCCTCGCACCGTCATAACGGCACGGTGGCTTTAGGACGTTACCTCTAACGTAACGGACAGAGACGAATGACTTTCTTATGTGTGTAGCTGTCACTTCAGAATATCGAAATGCTGAATACCTAAACTTTATACAGGGTTATAGAACTCATACGCTTTAAAACACGATTCAATTTCATCTAGACATCACGTAAAAATTGTTAAAATCACACCATGCAAAATACACGCAGTTTTGAATATAAATGTTGACATGTTCTTGCTAAATAGGCTTAAATGCTGGGATATTATTAATAGAAGGCAGTTGTTGCTTTTTGTTAAAATTATTTCAAAATCTTCCTGTTTCTGAATTAATTCAAGCCGCATGTAATGTGAGCAAAAATCCGTATTTTTAAGATATTAAGTTACCCACATCCCGGGTGGTTCTACATCCTTTCTGTCTGTTAATTGCCGCTGATTCCAGAAATATACTTCACACTATAAATGCTACTGACAGCATGTACAATTTAAACGAATATATCATAAATACAATTCGACACTTGACAAAGTTATTTCGTAAACGCTGGTATAAATGTAGTTAGAATGCTGCCGTTTCTATAAGATCCGTAGGCGCGGGACTGCTTGACACTATAAATGGGCTCTTTCACAGGTTTCTTATCGCATCGCTCTGTGTCGCTCCTATCAGCCTCCCCTACAGACGGCCTGTCCTTCGACTCCGAGATCCACCTGCCGCCGAAGCTTCGCAGACTCTACGGCCAGGGAAAGTACTTGGACCCCGGGAGGGTATTTCACGAGCACGGGGAGCAGGGAGAGCGCGAGCGGCTACTGGACCAGACTTGCGAGAACCTCAAAATTATCCAGGCGCCGCAGGTCAGTATCAGCCGCAGCAAGTCGTACCGGGAGAACGCGACTTTCAGCCAGAAGACGCGCGACGCCAGCCCGGAGCGCGCCGCCGCCGACGAGCTCGTGGAGATGGGCGCGCTGAAGTTCGAGGAGGAGGTGAAGGAGGAGCCGTGTGGGGAGTCGGAGCTGTCCCCCAAGGAGGCGGAGGGCCTTCAGCACGATGCGGATGTTAAGGACGGCGAGGACAGCGTGTGCCTGTCCGCGGGCAGTGACTCGGAGGAGGGCATGCTGAAGCGGAAACAGCGCAGATACAGGACTACCTTCACCAGTTATCAGCTGGAGGAGCTGGAGAGGGCCTTCCAGAAGACGCACTACCCAGACGTGTTCACCAGGTACGGCGTGGGCAGCCTTATCATTAAAACACAAATTCTGCTCTGCTGATGGAAGTCTCATAATGCCTGTTATTCAGTAATATTATGGAACTATTAACTGTGAATCCATTAACGCGCTGTCTTAAATTAAACCGATAGCATTTCTAATACAGCAAGTTTTGTTTTTTAGTCCACATCGTCAGTATCCATCTGTGGCGAATTTGTCATTCTGATTTAAAAAAACTGGCCCATTCGAATCGAGCTCAGCGGACACAATTAAGCAAGAATATTCCGTGTTATATAAATGCTGTTCTTGAGCATTTTATTAAACGAAAATCCTTGCTGATCAATCTAATTATGCAATTTAGCCACAATCACCAATACCGGTTCTATAGCGCAATATATATATTTTCTTAATTAAGCACCTCAGTGTAATTTTTTTTTTTAATATTACAAATATTACTTTGGTGTCATAAAATATTAAACTCTATAGTCCTTCTATATATAGCAATCTAACGAATATACTTAATATTAAATATATTATATATTGTATTCTATATTATAATATTACATATTTTTCTACATTTAACCTCCCTTCAGATTGTCATAGCACAGATTTGTATGGCTAATTCACTGCATAACACGGCGGCTGCAGATGTTCACCGAACGCGGTGTTTGTCCTAATTTCTCTGCGTAGTGTGCACTGTGTTGTTATGACTCGAACAAATATTGTGTCGAGTCCAAATGAAAGGAAACTGCCCGTGTTTGCCGTGTAGACGGAAATGGAGGTATTCACCGAGCGCAGGTTACCGGGCGCTGAAGCGTGCGCGATTAACGAGCCCGCGGGGAATCTGTACACCTGCTTCAATTGAACGCCTGCAATTAATGTTTTTTTTGCCGGTCATTCACATACAAAAGAAAGGGAGTTGATACATTTTGCGCCTTTATTGTGACACTGTCACCCCTCCTCAGATGCACGCGCGTACACTAGCGCGCGCGCCCACACGTGCATGGATCACACCGCAAAACCTGAACGTATTTATGTTCAGCCTTTCAATTTTTTTAGCTACATAGCCATCTTTATAAATAGTAATAAAAACACAAACGAAAAATGATGAATAATAAAGAATGAAAATGACACCATTTTATATTATATGTGAAATTTTCGGGAACAACGCCACTTCAATTGATGTGAATATTTGTATTGTTTTGCAGATTTTCGATATTGTAATTATTTTACTGAACAAATTACTTCGTAAATTTTAAGATTATTTCTAAATTTTAAATCTCGATGTAATTTTATTAACCATGCCACATTTTGGCAATGTTAAATTTAAAATTTTCAGTAAAATTTAAAATCGTTCACCATATTGTTTATTACAAAGCGCTGCATGCGGTTTGGAGATTAACTTTACAGATCCTTCGTCCGTAAAATAAAATCATAATAAACTGCCATTCATAAGCAACCATTTTATAAAAATAGTTTTCTTACCGTAATCGAATTTATGCTTTAATTACAATAGTGCCGTTTTGTATGTTTTACATTTAGAAAGCAATACAGATAAACTAAGTATAGTTACATGAGAACACATACATAACCAACAGGCCTTGTGTCGGCTGGTCGTTAGACTGTTATACGGTGGTTTTAAACAACAAATCTGTAAAAATTCTTGATAATTTTGGTGAAGACTTTTTTCAAATTATACATTTCGGGAAAATTATTGTGACCGGACTTGCTATATTTTTTCACATCGAGAGGACAGAATTACAGGAGCATGGGCGTAGATTTGGGCATGGACAGTACGGTATGGACATGTCCCCAGAATGCCGTGTGTGTTTAGGGGGGCGTGGGTTCGGGGCTGATTTGGCCCCTACCAATTTCGAAACCAAACTCACACCCTTGCCTCTCCGCCAGATACTCCACTTAAGACCACCAGATATTTAACAATATTTCTCTTTATTTCAGAGAGGAGCTGGCAATGCGATTAGACTTGACTGAGGCCCGAGTTCAAGTAAGTAACGCAATTTTATATTTTAAGTACAGGCCTGCATATGTAAATATACACACATCGTAAGGCAAATACACATTAATGTAATTAATTTTATGATTATTAGTAGTAGCATGACAAATACATTAAATACATTTAAATAATAAATTTAGACTCATGAGGGGGAGTAATTATCCCCCCGAGCAATTTCATCTTTACACACTGCGTGCTATTTTTGATTAGCCCGTATATTATAGTTAGCATTGAATTGCATAACAATTGATTTTTATTTCTAGAAATGCACATATTATTCTTAGAGCAGACAATACAGTATTCCACCAACAAACGGTGTTTTTTAAGTTTTTGTATTTTAATGGAAACGTCAGTTTCAGCCAAGGCTGTAATTCTTACCCTGGTAAGTGGCCTTAAAAGCGGCGGCGCGCGCCGCTCCGCTTACCGGCGGCTTCCGGTTATCGGCGGCTTCCGGTTGCCGCCGGTTTCCGGTTGTCAGGAGGCTTTTCAGCGGTAATACGCGCGCACTTGTCATTCATAAAAGCGCACTTAGCGCAAGAACAAACACGGAGCTTTCTGGGGATAACTTCTGTTTGAATTGTCTTCCCCATTCCCCCGTGTGTGTGTGTGTGTGTGTGTGTGTGAGTGTGAGGGGGGGAGGAGGGGTCGGTAATGCTATTTGATTTCCCATTTTCTGATTGCAAAAGCCCCGCATTGATCCGATGCCTCGCACTTTGAGCGAGTGACATGCTATTAAAGGTGCTCAGGGACACACATCACCCCCCCCCCACCCCCCCCATCTCATCATCCTCTCTCTGAACATGGCTTGCATTTCCAAGCCCTTGTCTCATAACCAAAGAGACAGAGCAAACAGGGACGAGTCTGGCAGGCTGTTACAGCCACATAAAACAGATGTCTGCTCGAGACGCGGCCGATCGAATCACTTAGCAGACACCATCAACAGGTGATAAAACCCCATAAATTCCTTGCGGGCCTCGGAGCGCGCAACAACCCAACAGCTTTTGCTGGGGGTGTGGGGTACTACAAATGACCCCCCCCCAATGCACACACACTCCGCATTTTCTTTACTGTTGACATTTTCTCCATGGTACAGATTGCCGTGGCAGCCCTGGCCCAGAAGGAAAGTCACGGGAAAGTTAAATAACTCGCACAGCCGCTTACTTTTTTTCTGAGAATTTCATTTAAAGAGCATTAATTATTATTAGTGGCTGGCGAGCAGCTCTGGCCCCCTCTTTTGTTACCGTGCTTCTTAATTACAGCCTCCCCTCCCAGCTGTCAGGCCGTCTAAACCAGATTTTAATTAGCAAACTTAGCGTAGCAGTGAGCCTAAGGCTTCGCGGACGGGCAATTACTGCCGACTCTGCGACTGTTTGTCACCTCGTTAGCGCGCGGAAGCCGGGGTGTTAAGTGGATAGACAGCTTCCTGCCCCCACTGCTGAGCTGCTGCCTCGCGGTCCTGCAAACATGCAGCGCTGTGCCCATCCGGGGCGCTGGGCCCGCCCTGCAGCAGCTGCTAGGGGGCTAAGCTCTGCACGTGACCGCCTTCAGCCTTGGTGAAATAGACAAGCAGAGAAGCGTCTGCCCCCATTACCTGTGTCCATCTTCAGAGTGACAGCCGGCCAGACATACATAGATGCACTATCTCATGGGTTTGAGCCGAGACATGACCCCAAACCTCCCAATCCACCGATGCCCGGCCTGTCTGTATTTAACGCCTCCTCCATTGATCTGCAGGTCTGGTTCCAGAACCGTCGGGCCAAGTGGAGGAAGCGGGAGAAAGCGGGGGTACAGACGCACCCCCCAGGGCTGCCATTCTCCGGACCGCTGGCGGCTGCCCACCCTCTGAGCCATTACTTGGAAGGCAGCCCTTTCCCCCCCCACCACCACCCCGCCCTTGAATCCGCCTGGACCGCTGCTTTCCCGGGCTTGCCCCCACCACCAGCCAGCTCGGCGCCTCCGCTGGGCTTGGGCACCTTCCTGGGGGCGGCAATGTTCAGACACCCTGCCTTCATCAGCCCCACCTTTGGCAGGTAAGACCTGCCCTAACCAAACCCACTATTCAGATATAACCCACTTTAACCATACACATACTTAGATATGATCACTCCCACTATTCAGATATGACTCGCCTTAACCACACCCACCATTCAGATATGACCTGCCCAAACCACACTCACTATTCTTATATGACTCTCTGTAATCACGCCCACTATTCCAGATATGACTTGCCTTAACCACACCCACTATTCAGATATGACCCGCCCTGACCACACCCACTATTCAGATATGACTCAACTTAATCACGCCCAATATTCAGGACTGACCCGCCTTATCCACGCCCACTATTCAGATATGACCCGCCTTAACCATGCCAACTATTCCATGACTTGCCTTAACCACACCCACTATTCAGATATGATCCACCCTAACCACATCCACTATTCCAGATATGACTCGCCTTAACCACGCCCACAATCCAGATATGACCCGCCTTGACCACGCCCACGATTCAGATATAACCCGCCCTAACCACACCCACTATTCCTATATGACTCGCCTTAACCACGCCCACTATTCAGGCTGAATTCATCACCGGCCATCTTCCCCTATTATGACACATCTGGGCTACTTTCAGCCCTGATGAAACATTGCAGGCTGTTTATTTGAATGGAAACAGTGGTGAGGGGAACACCTTCTTGTGTTAAGCAAGTGTTGCAACTGTGGCTAGGATACATTGTGAGTACTGCCTTTATAATTTGGTGGGGTTTATGTACACTTCTTTGCTGATTGGATAACACTTCTGACACACCCACCAAATGAGAGGGAACGTGCCTCAAAGTCTGTCGCACATAGTTTCAAGGAAACCTGACATTCAACCAGCAAGCTGCCATAAAAAATTGCATGCCATTTTCGGACTGAATGTGCCTTGGATGTACTGTACATCTGCCCAGCACCCACTACAGGGCCCCGGTATACTGAGCACAGTTTGCAGAGTCTGTCATGGTGGTCGTTCCCACCCCAACAGTGCTATAGTCCCTCTCCCTCACAGCACAGCATGTGTGCACACCCAGCTCTCCAGTCCATGTAGGCTAACACAGTAAGTGTCAGACACAACCTTCCGGATCGATCTGTGTGGCCCCAAGTGGCTGCAGTAAGCAGGAATCCTCTTCAGGTTTTGTCCACCATCATGCCAGGTCACCGAGGCTTTAACTCAGTATTGATTGCCATGGTGACCGTATCCCTGCTTCCAGAGGAGCGTTGGCATTGTGGCCGTTTGCCGTGTTAAAGGGTTTTTATTTTTACACTGAGTCATGGTCACCTGCCCAACATACTGGGTTCCTCTCCATATTTCCAAGACCTCCCTCCACCAGGATGGACCTTGTCCTCATCCACATGAAGTTTTTTTCTCTGCATCTCCATGACCACCCCCCACCAGGATGGACCGTGTTCTCATCCCCATGAAGTCCTCTTCTCTGCATCTCCATGACCACCCCCCCAACAGGATGGACCGTGTCCTCATCCCCATGAAGCCCTCTTCTCTGCATCTCCATGATGACCCCCCACCAGAATGGACCGTGTCCTCATCCCCATGAAGTCCTCATCTCTGCATCTCCATGACCACCCCCCACCAGAATGGACCGTGTCCTCATCCCCATGAAGTCCTCATCTCTGCGTCTCCATGACCACCCCCCACCAGGATGGACCGTGTCCTCATCCCCATGAAGTCCTCTTCTCTGCATCTCCATGACCACCCCCCACCTGGATGGACTGTGTCCTCATCCCCTTGAAGCCCACCTCTCCGTATCTTCATGGCCTCCGCCTCATATGCGGTTCCTCCCGCACATTCCAAGGCTGCTCAGTTGGCTTTGATGTTGACGTGCTGTATAAAGCTGAGAGCAGCGCTGCTGGCCCACCCGCCAAGGAAGCTGCTTGTTGCGCGTTTTCTTTGCATTGGAAGAACGTGAAATTTGTCTGTCGGGCTGGCCCACAGCTTGGTGAGGAAGAGGCTGGGCTCTGCCAGCTTACCACGCTCTGACATAGCGAGGCAGGCGGGACGGGGCCGTCATTAAACATGGGAGAGCTTGTTTTATTTCTCCTGAAGTTATTTCATTATGCTGCTTGTGGGGGATGGCGATTGTCGATCCAGCAATGGGTGGTGTGGCACAAGCTGTCCGAGGAGGTGCTAATTTGGTCTCATCAACATACAACGCTAATGAATTTAGCGAGGGACAATCTGGACGCAAATGCAGTTGGATTGATACCAGCACTGGGCCACAGTTTAATGCTTCTAGTGAGAAATCAGCCTGGTAACCATGCAGCTCATTACCAATTACCATTCACTTTGTGTGTGCGTGCAAAAAAAAGAAAAGTAGCATATATACACTTAGTGGCCAGTGTGTGGCGGAGGCCTGCCAGCTAATGCAAACAGCTAATCGTGTGGCTACAACTGCATGCATGCAGTAGGCAGATGCAGACAGGCAGACGCAAACAGACACACACATACAGGGTCTGGAGCTTCACTCACTGAGAGACTGAGCTTTAAGGCTCATACCAGAAACAGCCACCCGCCACGGATTCCAAGCATTACAGTGTTTAGGGTTTACAGAGGATGGTGGGATTAACAGGAAAACATCCCGTCAATGTTATTTGTGTGTGTGAAAGCGCCTTGTACATGAGAGGGGTCAGAGGAGAATGGACTGGCTCGTTAAAGCTAACTGGAAGGTCACAAGTGCAAAAATAACAGCTCAGGACAGCAGTGGTGGCAGAAAGGCTTCTCTGAATGCAGAACCTGTCAGCCCTTGAAGCGGGTCTGTAGATAAAAGGGGTCCTTCCTGCTTCTATGGGGGAGTATCCAATAAAACAGTTGCTGAGTGTTAAAGTATTATACCTGATCTGGACACTTATCAATAAAAGTCTTAGTCTAGAATTTTAATAACACAAAAACATATTTGAGTTGTTTTTAATCATGACAGGAAGGTAAACAAAACATCATGAAAATTGGAATTTAACCTTTAATAAGCAGCAAAATTATGTGGACCGGCCAGCTATTGTGGTATTTTAGTCAGTTCCCAACCCAAAATTCCAGACGGTGGCATAATGGAGGACCACAGACAATGTCTGGCCTTCTCAGGATTTACCTGCTATTCCAGCTGGAGATGTATTCCTAAGATTTGGCCCGACAGCTGCCGGGCCTGACACACCACCCCCTTAGCTGCTACGAGCTAACGCCCTTGCTCTCTCTGTCTCCCCTGCAGGCTCTTCTCCATGGGCCCCCTGAGCAGTGCGTCCACAGCGGCCGCGCTCCTGCGGACCCCCGCCCCCCCAACGGAGGGCCCCGGCCAGGGGGCCACGCTGCCAGACCCCTCCTCCTCCTCCCCCTCTTCGTCGTCTTCGGCAGCAGCAGCAGACCGGCGCGCTTCCAGCATCGCGGCGCTCAGGCTGAAGGCCAAGGAGCACTCAGCACAGCTGACACAGCTCAGCATCCTGCCCCCCGGGGGTGCCGGCAAGGAGGTGTGCTGAGAGCGCCCCCCCAGGCCCCGCAACACGAGCACGACCAAATTTAAGGAGGACTGGCATCTGGAGAATTTCGGAGACCTGCGCCCCCGGGGGGGGGGGGGGGGGGGGGGGGGGGGGGGGGGGGGGGGGGGGGGG
>JAODKN010000079.1:21672288-21696550 GCA_026774425.1 Petrocephalus zakoni
GCCTCGGCAGGATGCTAGCCGCGCCCGTGACTCAGCTCACTCCATCCCTGCATCTCCACACCAGCATCCCCAGGGGATAATGAGCCCCAGACACTAAGGGATTGAATCGCGAAGCCGGGCTGAAGCAGGACCTCCCTCCTTTCCAGCGTGGATTGTTCCGGAGCAGCAGCAGAAGGACGAACTGCCCTCAACTTCCTGCCCTCTCTCATCCCACGTGATGCGAGCTGGTCACCTGAGTGCTATGGGCCCAGTCTGACCCAGTCTGGTCCAGTCTAGCTGTATTTGATATCCCGTATTGGTGGCCTTCGACAGCATTTCTGTCATCATATCCACAGCGAAAAGTCTTCATTCTGCCTGAAACCTTATGAACTAACCACATGAAACATCAGAGACTGATCCATAGATGTTTAGGTTGTTTTTTACATATTCAGCTATTTGCGCCCCCTGGTCTGTGGTATATCAGATCAGCTGAAATCCCCCCCCCCACCGTGAAAGCCTTAGCTGTCCTTCAGTCCAGTGCATTTTGCATAATCAGTGTGGTGGTAATTGTTCATTAGTGACATTTGCTGATAATGTCTCATGGGGTTGTGGGTGTGATTTAGCTTCAGTCACCTCAGAAACCCCACCCCTTTCCCCTTCACCAACTCCTAGCACCCCCCGCTCTCCTCAGGGGTTGGACAGAACCACCTGGGGAGGCCCGGAAGTGGCTCCTTCCCTCTGCAGGCCCCCCTGTGCTCAGAGGTCCTCCTTAGAGCACGGGTCACACGGTTTAATGATGCATGTGTTAGGCAACCATCCTGCTGTAAAGACATAGCCGCATGGCACTCAGGGGTCACACCAAGGTCACCGGGCAGCTCACCCCAACATTCCAAGGCTATAATTTTTAATACAGCGCACCACCTGACTAACTGGAGTAATTATAAGTACTCTTATCTGATGCTTTCATCCAAGGCATCTTAAATTAGAGGGAAAGATTACTATTAGAAGTGTTACAAATGTTTTGTGGAATTTTAATCCGCAACCTTTGCATTATGGGTAAAAAGTTCTACATGTTGAGTTACAGGAGCTGTCCGATTAAATATAAATGTAATAATATGTAATCAGACCGTGGGACAGAGTCAGAATGGTTAGAGATATGGGTTAATGTGCTCCTAACCTGTGGATGCCCTCCATCTTTGCCCCTGTGCAGAGGCTGACGGAGCCTGCCATCTTTGCCAAGGAGAAAAGCTGCGATTGCCGTGCCCCTCATGAGAAGCTGAGCATTGTGCAGGCGCGCCGCGGGACACCAGGTCTGTTCCCCCTTATCCTTCTGCTATCAACAGTGTCTCAAAGTCCATCCTCACCTCCTGGTGCCGGAGAGCCGGTCTCGGTGTCCATCCTCACCTCCTGGTGACGGAAAGCCGGTCTCAGAGTCCATCCTCACCTCCTGGTGCCGGAGAGCCGGTCTCGGTGTCCATCCTCACCTCCTGGTGCCGGAAAGCCGGTCTCAGAGTCCATCCTCACCTCCTGGTGCCCCAGAGCCGGTCTCGGTGTCCATCCTCACCTCCTGGTGCCGGAAAGCCAGTCTCAGAGTCCATCCTCACCTCCTGGTGCCGGAGAGCCGGTCTCGGTGTCCATCCTCACCTCCTGGTGACAGAGAGCCAGTCCATCCTCACCTCTTGGTCCTGGAGAGCCAGTCTCGGTGTCCATCCTCACCTCCTGGTGCCGGAGAGCCAGTCTCGGTGTCCATCCTCACCTCCTGGTCCTGGAGAGCCAGTCTCGGTGTCCATCCTCACCTCTTGGTCCTGGAAAGCCAGTCTCGGTGTCCATCCTCACTTCCTGGTGCCAGAAAGCCAGTCTCAGAGTCCATCCTCACCTCCTGGTGCCAGAGAGTCGGTCTCAGAGGTCATCCTCACCTCCTGGTGATGCTGTGCTTTTGTCCCCACAGCTGACCGGCCTGTGAGGGTCTATGCAGATGGGATCTTTGATCTCTTCCACTCTGGCCATGCCCGAGCGCTGATGCAGGCCAAGAACCTTTTCCCCAACGGCTACCTGATTGTGGGAGGCAAGCTATCGGAACATACCCATATCTACTCACACACATACACACACAAGCCCCGCACCACGGCCTTGCATGCACATTGACACAGGACTCTCTGTGTGTCAGTCTGCAGTGATGAGCTCACACACAAGTACAAGGGCTTCACGGTGATGACCGAGGAAGAGCGCTATGAGGCCCTCAGGCACTGCCGCTATGTCGACGAGGTGGTTCGGGATGCGCCGTGGACACTCACTCCTGACTTCCTGGAGAAACACAAGGTCAGTTCGGCTCACCCCATTGCTGAACCACCTGATCTTTCACCTGATCATTCACTATCAGGCTGGCCAGGCTCGTCCCATTGGCTGACTGTGGCTGATCAGCTCCATCTCATTGGATTATTTAGGCTGGCTTGGCTTGTCCCATAGGCTCGCCGATTACTGTTTATTTTTCATTTAAACAGTCTCTCCCAATGTCAAGAGTCTGCCTGTTCAACATAACTTCCTCCTCAGATTGACTTTGTGGCCCATGATGATATCCCATACTCCTCTGCGGGGTCAGAGGACGTGTACAAGCACATCAAAGAGGCTGGTGAGTAAACCTGGCATGACCTGATATACCCAGATGATGATGACAAGGGGTTATATACCTGTGTGTCAGCAGTTCTTTCAGGTGCCACTGTTTATGTCAGGGCTTTGCTGCAGGATGGATGTACCTCCTGAGTTATGTTTATGTGTCCCAGGTATGTTTGTGCCCACCCAAAGGACAGAGGGCATTTCCACCTCTGACATCATTACCCGCATTGTACGGGACTACGACGTCTACGCCAGACGCAACTTACAGAGGGGCTACACGGCCAAGGAGCTCAATGTCAGCTACATCAACGTGAGAGCAACCTTTAGCCAACATCGTACCATAAGAATATGGTTCAAACAATGTATATTACAGACATCCCAGAGCTAATCCAGATGAGATCTGGTATGCTCGCCTCCTTGCAGTACAAGTGGAGTGGCAGCCCAAAGCTCTCACACACATTCTCCTCTTCTCCTCCCTCCATTGTAGGAAAAAAAGTATCGGCTGCAGAATCAGGTGGACAAGATGAAGGAGAAGGTGAAGACTGTGGAGGAGCGCTCCAAACACTTTGTGAACAGGGTGGAGGAGAAGAGTCATGACCTCATTCAGAAGTGGGAGGAGAAATCCCGGGAATTCATTGGGAACTTCTTAGAGCTCTTTGGCCCTGATGGAGCCTGGGTAAGATTGGAATAGGAGCCTGGAAATGGTCAGAGTAGAGACTAGGATAAGATTTGAATAGTGGCCTGGGTAAGGTCTGAGTAGAGACTGAAAGACTGAAGTAGGGGTACGAGCATGGTTAGGACAGAGCTTGGGCTAAGACTGGATTTGGGGTCTGGGTATAGTTGGAGAAGGCCCCCGAAGGCTTCTTGCACATCTCCAGCTCCATGTTCAGCACATGCACTGCAGCAAGGTGTTCCTGCAAATGGGCTGCGTGGATCTGAGCTGTTCAGGCTCCCCCGTGGTTTAGGGCTAAACAGGGTAACCCTCTTGGGCTTTTACGCCACATTTCACAGGCCTCCACTGCAGATCTTCTGGGTACCCTTTCAGTGTCTGGCTACATCCTGAGCAGAGACATCAGTCAATCAAAAATATACAGCAAATATATTGAATTGAATATCATTTTCAATATAAAATGCAGCATGACTGTTCCCTTGGCTCTTGCATGTCTCCTTTTCAGAAGCAGATGTTTCAGGAGCGGAGTGGGCGTATGATTCAGGCCCTGTCGCCCAGCAGCAGCCCCACTCGAGAGCGCTCTCCGTCCCGCTCGCCGTCACCCCCCTCGCAATGGCCGCCATCGTCTCCCAAAGGCGCATCAGCCTCCATCAGCAGTATGAGTGAAGGAGACGACGATGACAAGTAGCACTGCCCTGAGACCACGCCCCCTTGCAGGCCACACCCCTTATAGACCACACCCCCTACCACCCACAAATGAACACGACACACACACACACACACAAACAGAGACACACGAGAGACAAACTGTCCATGCGCACATATCTACCCACACAGGCTCACACCACCGACGGCAACTGGATGCTAAGATTTTGTAGTTCCCCCTTAGTTCCTCCAGGTGGATGAAGGGGGTCATGGACAGGACAGATCAGTAATGATGGTGCTTCAGTCCCTATCAGGAGTTCTGCTTATCCAGCAGACTGTGGACGCCCGAGGACGGGCGAGAGGGTGAAACATCTGCATTCTGCTCAGGACCAGCAGCACAGAGGACGACTCCAACTCCCAACCTCACTTCTGCACCTTGATGTTTTCCTCACCTAAAAAGTCCTTGTCTCCTGTGTTTAGTGTTAAGTAAAGCATCGGATGGACAAGGGCCAATGAGGGGACATGAAACGGGGACGCAACCATATGCCAGTAAAGATACCAGGACCAAAACCAGGACACAACAGCAGTACAGTGAAATACAGTCTGACACATCTGGGCGCTGTTGGGTGCAAGAGTCTGGTGGATTTCTGTCTCACTGCACGTTACAAATGTGAATCGAGCAGTCGTATGACCACATGGTAGCGTGATAGCTGGTGTAGAATCACCAGAGCATTATCTTCGAGAGTGAGTTGCTCAAACAAGCCTTGTCCTGTAAAGCTTTCAGGGCTGACTCTGCAAGCCCCTGGCATGGCCAGTCAGATAGGAGGATGTCACTGAAGTCTCCATCCATTCCTTGGTTCTGACTCTGCTCGGTATGATTTCAGAATGTGTCATAACTCAGACGTGACCCGAGAACCTTCGAGGAATAGAGTGGAAACTCTTCCTTGCATATGTCCGTAGTCCTCGTCTAGTGCCTCAGGACAGTGGTGAGAAAACGGGAGCTTGTGAAAGTGGCACCAGGCTGTGGCGGACTGGTGCCCAGGAATGAGCTGCAGGCAGGATGACCACCGTCCCACTTACTCCCCATGTGACTTTCGGGTAACTGGCTCTCCACAGACATGGCGGGACATGGTGTCACATGACCACAAACGCATATTAACACACCCATCCGGGCTCTCATTGTCTTCTGTGTTCTTAAAATAAAATGTTCCTTTTGTAAAATGGTTGTTACTTCTATTATTCTGTACATACTTGCTTAACCTGGAAGTAAAATGTAGACAAACTTAGCAGAGATGACTTCAGGTGCTCAAGTCATTTCAGCTTTAATCGTTTCCAGAACTCAAAGATGTTGGACGACAAGTCAATCTGTAAAGGCGAGGTGATATGAAAAGACATTCTGAACTTAATTTTTATATTTCTTGGTCCATTTGTTACTTGACTGGAATGTTATACATTTAGTCTTTAAATAAATTACCAAAGAAACATTCATTTAATATTACAATGGAATCCTAGGAAATTTTATTCCATTTTGCCACAAACAAAGAAATGCAAGGAACACAGTATTTGCTTGAATGTGCTGGATTCAGCTTGAAGTCGTCTGCACAGCCTGTGTGATCAGGGAAACACCAGAATACTGTGGCTACAGAGTGCAGTCGGAGAACAGCCCAGTTACGGCAGGATGGCAGAGCACAGCTGGATGGAAGGCAGGTAAATGCTGGGGCGTCGGGACCAGTCCAGACCACAGATCAGAGACGCTCCTCACACCTCACCTGGAAAGTGCGACTCATGCATTTTGATGTGTAAAAGGTGCCAGGTAAATGCATGGTAGATGGGGATCGCCTACACACGGCTGGGGTGCGGCTGTAACTACGGTAACTACTAATCAGGCTTATAGGCATCAGCAGTGAGCACAGGCAAGACCACAAGACCTCGCCGCAAACCAAGCCCTTTCCCAGAATTCCCCAGGAAATAAATCATCAACAGCACTCCTACACAGGTTTCGCTTGTCAGTGCATGAGACAGAACACCCTCACCAATCAGGCAAGACCCTCCATCTCACTGTCATACTATTTACACAAATACATGTGCATGTTTTTTTCATTATATCTCTATATTACATACTAAGCATGAACCTTTTTTTAAGGTCATGGTATACACATTTGTAAGGTGCAAACTATTCCAACATATCTGCGAATTTCAAGACAGAACAAGTAAAATAAAAACAGAAGAAGTGCAAAGGCATTCCCCCCCCCCCCCACATACACACCTCACCCGTCCCCGACAATTACAGCAATGGGGGCCCACTTCCATCCAAGAGGACGGGGCCTTTATGAGGGCTGAGGAGCTGCCACACCTGGGAGGGGGCAGGCAGGGGTTAGAGGTGGGGGGCTGCAGTGGTGACGGGTTCCAGGCAGGGGCTACAGTCTGCGGGGCCGGGGGCCTATCGGTTGGCTTTGTACTTGGAGGCGTCGCGCGGCTCGCGGCTGGGGTTGCTCCAGTCGTCGGCCTCGGGGCCCGTCTGGTAGTGCCGCCACGCTGACTTGTTGAAGACGGGCAGGCGTTCAAACGACTCGCTGGACAGAGCCTGGGGGGCGGAACAGCAATAAGAGACCCTCAGTGACGTCACAGCAGCCCGCTTTCATGGTCACATCACTGGGGGGGGGCATTATCCCACCTTCAAGTAAATGACAGCATCCGTCCCCACGCCCTCCATGGAGTAGAGCTTCAGGTCGCCCTGGAAGTAGCGTGCGTAGAGCCGGGAGATGGGGAGCCCATAGCCGAAACCTGCCTGGAGGGGCAAAAAGAGGTCCGGGCACGAAATTAAATCCAGCCACGGGGGAATGAACCATTCAAACAGGAAAGAGCTGGTGGAGATTTCTAGCATACACACGACTAAGCGCACACACCAACGCTGAGCGAGAAGGCGAACAACGAAGACCCAACCCCGGGCCCTCTGATGGCGTGCTTACCAGCGGGGTGGCACGCGACGGCTGTAGGCTGGGGGAGGGTGCCGTTGAGTACATGTAGTTGAAGAGGCGGTCGATCTTCCTCAAGGGCACTCCGCCTCCCATGTCGCTAATCTTAGAACACAAAGGTGAAAGGTCACACGGGCTTGACCAATGCATCACTGGTATCACATGCTTTGGTTAGTGGCCATGCTCCAATTGGTCTCCGATGTGATCAGCAGGTGAAATCCACTACCGTGATTGGCTTGCGCCTCTGAGCTGACCTTTATGGAGAGGTCCTCCTTCCCCAGGGTGACAAGTGCCTTCACTGGGGGAAACCCTTCCGAGGAGCCCTCATGAAACTCAACCGTGGCCCTCATTGAGTTCTGCTCACAAAGACACATAGGATAAGTGTCCCATTCAGCCTGAGGACCTCACGGGGGAGAGAGGGCACCCATGGGCTGGCGGGGGACCGACCTTAAAGAGCTCAAACAGCATGTGGAACAGGTGGGACGGGACGTACACCACCTGGATGGGCTTCTTGGGTGCTTTGGCTGAGGAGAAGATTGGATATTCATTCGAACAGCACCAATCAAAGCCACCTCTAAAGCATCGCCACCCTGCCATTTTACAAACTAGCCAGTCCAGCACTGAGTCAGAGTCACTAGAAAGTTGTTGGTATGACACCCAGCAAGTCCAGAGAGCGGGACTGCCGATCTGTCCAGCGGAACATTACCATTGAACTCCTCAACCTTCAGCTCAGGAGCCCCCATGTAATACTGCTCACATAGCATCCTGGCCGTCTCATAGGCATCTGGGGTGGTGAACAGGAAATTGGCGTTCAAGTGACAGGAATACCAGTGAAATGTTTACAAGTATATACAATGAACAGGGGTACAAAGTGCAGCATCTATTCCATCAGGTTACATCCAGTCCTGGACCTCCAGAAAGCCCTCCACTTAAGGCCACAAAAGAACTAGGCATCGGTGCAGGGCTCACCTGTAACCACCTCAGCCACGTTACAGGTGGGGTCGATACTGCCGATGTGTTTGGGGTGGGCAGGGTTGGTGTCATTACCAAAGAGGAGGGCTGGAACAGGGCCAGAGACAAACAGAAGGGGATGAGGAGAGTAAATCTCACCCAGAGGAAACCTGCCTCACCGACCTTATAAGAGTCAAAACACAGATGGCAGTCCCGGAATTTTCTGTTCTTCACTCTCAAGTCCTTCATCAGCTCGGAATGGACTCTGCGCTGACTGGTACTCCCTGACATGAGCTTCTCACACCCTGAAGGTGAGTGACGGCATACGCTGGTCAGGAGGTGCCCTGAAGGCCACACCGAGCTGAGTGTCCTCCACAAGCCTTTCACAGCCTCCACCGTCTCGCAGTGGGTCTGACCAGAGTCACCACATTCCGGTCAACTGCTGAATGATAGCCCTGTCTCCGTGGTGACGGTGACTCACTGTGCTGGTTGATCAGCATGCGGAAGGAGATGCGGCTGGTGTAGAAGCGGTCCAGGAAGTACTGGGTGTTGGTGCTGATGAACGGGTCGAAGCCAAACTTCTCCTTGTACTCGATCACACCCTGGGCCATGGTGGGGACCACATCATTGTGCCGATTTCGGATCTCAATCAGGACGTCCAGGAAGCTGCAGACGGTGACGGGACACATGCAGTTTACAGGACTGACCCAGAATGCTCGGCAAAACCCCATATCTGAAATGCCACAGCTGTCAAAAATCATGTTGATCCAACCAACATGGAGGCAGGCCACTGTATCACGGGATCCGTGCCCGCCCACTGTCCCCCTGCCTACGTACTCCTGCAGGGTGCGAGCATCATCGGGGCTCCGGTCCTCATACTCCAGCAACTCCACGAAGCTCTGCATGTACCTGAGATGCACAGAGAGGTGATGCCTTCAGCCGGGCCTGCTCTGGCTCCTCAGACCACACTAAATGGCTTTATTAATTGAACAGCATTATCCGAGAACAGCAGGGCATGCTGGGAGATTACTTAGGCAATGCAGACCCCAGACCGCACTGGACAGGTCGCTTGAGTGTCCAGACTCTGCCCATGACCCCACCCCCTAAACCTAAAACTAAACTAAAACCCTATTTTTCATGATCACACCTAATCGACCCAGCTCATGATCACACCCAAAACACACTGATCCCAACCATTACCACTCAACTCTCCCCTGAACACACCCACCAACACCATGGCCACACCCCCTGGTCACACCCACCAATACCCTGGCTAGACCCCACGACCACACCGACCAACACCAAGGACACAGCCCCCCCTGGTCACACCCACCAATACCCTGGCCCCGCCTTCGCACCATTTCTGCACCAGCTTGACGGATGGCTGGCTCAGCAGCTTGTCAGGCAGCAGGTTGACCTCCCGCATGGTGTTGGCCAGCCGCACAGCCAGCTCTTTGCGCAGGAACATGTAGGAGGTCTTCTCGCACGCATTGTCCCTGCCTGGAAGAGGGGGGGTGACAGGAGGGAGAACGGAGGGCATGCAGTTGGAAGGGGGAGGAAGTCAACATGGAGAGGGTGTGGAAGCCCTGCCTCACACGCTGTGCACCGAGAGGAGGAAGCCCTGCCGCACACAACGTGGCTCGAGAGGAGGAAGCCCTGTCTCACACGCCGTGGCCCGAGAGGAGGAAGCCCTGTCTCACACGCCGTGGCCCGAGAGGAGGAAGCCCTGTCTCACACGCCGTGGCCCGAGAGGAGGAAGCCCTGCCGCACACGCCATAGCCCGAGAGGAGGAAGCCCTGCCTCACACGCCGTGGCCCGAGAGGAGGACGCCATGCCTCACACGACGTGGCCCGAGAGGAGGAACCCCTGCCTCACACGCCGTGGCCCGAGAGGAGGATGCCCTGCCTCACACGCCGTGGCCCGAGAGGAGAAATACCTGCCTCACACACTGTGCACCGAGAGGAGGAAGCCCTGCCACACACGCCGTGGCCCGACAGGTAGAAGCCCTGCCGCACACGCTGTGCACCGAGAGGAGGAAGCCCTGCCTCACACGCCGTGGCCCGACAGGAGGAAGCCCTGCCGCAAACGCCGTGGCCCGAGAGGAGAAAGCCCTGCCGCACACGCCGTGGCCTGAGAGGAGGAAGCCCTGCTTCACACGCCGTAGCCCGAAAGGAAGAAGCCCTGTTTCACACGCTGTAAGTCACCAAACTAAACATGCCGAGGCCAGCAGGATTTTCCACATCAGGAGCTCCCTTTCTCTTCCTGTCATGTCACCCCCACAGACAGACAGAGTCCTTGTGTCAGTCTGTCTCTCCCTTTGTTTGGAGATTCCAATCAGTCATTCCCTCACTCACGCTATGCTCCTGGCCTCTCCAGAGGAAGACACTTGTGCGATAGTCCCTAGGACAGGGATGACACTCAGTAAGAGAGTGGGGACTCACCTGGGAGCCAGCAGAGGTGGGAGATAGAGGCACAGCTCGTACAGGCACTGATTAGAGGTGGCAGGGCTGACACACATTTCACCGAGGCACAGAGTGCCGTTAACAAACGCCTATTGTCCCCCCGGCCTTCCAGCAATGGAAATCTGATACCAGGAGAGCTGACTGCTTATGAATGCCTGTTTGTTTGCTACCTGTACCATGTATGGCAGTTTGTGTTTATCTACATTACAGATTTAGAGCCCTTTCTATACTGCCAGTAACGAGACACGTGCCCATGGTCCTGATTGGCTCTATGGTCACATGTCAGCCAGGCCACCAATCCGCGTGTCTAATACCACCAAGCCTTATGTAGCTAGGATCCTGACGTTCCACAGGGCACGTATACGTGCTGCATGGAGCGTGAAAAGGCCAGGATGTTCTGCTGTTATATCCTAAACATCACATCACAGTACATAAAGATGCGGCAGTGACCAAAGAGCCAGCTGAAGCTTACATTACGCATAAGCAGAGCTACCGGCAATATAAAATACACACAGTGGTCCCTGGGAGGAGAAGGATTCATCCGTCAGTACGTCAGCAAACATTCCGACGTGCATGGTGGTGGAGATGTCATATACGGCCGGAGACACGCAGACGACCGGACCCGGGGCGTCACTGGACCGGCGCACGTCAGAAAGCGACCGAGGAAGGATAACAAAAACAGTCGCAACATGCGGCTCGTCCAGCAAAAAGCGGCAAGTTCGGGACCCGAGCGCGCCATACTCACCGAAATCCAAAAACTGCTTAATGGAAAGCGGCGACGGCGAGAAGCGGGAGTAATACTCTATCTTTGCGTTGGATTTCTTTAGCAGAAATGTAAACAACCTCATAGCTGCAGGTTAATTACAGCGACGCGAACGAAGACACAGTCAGCGGCACCCAATGAATGAATCCGCCATCATTTACGCCCTCCCCGGACCCTCTGGAGCCGAGCCTCCTACAGTGGCCTTCATTGATTTTGGAAATTTGCACATTTACAACATGCGGATTGCGTTTCCTGCGCGATCGCCGCTGTCACATAGCCGCACTAACCCGCACGTATGCGAGCTCCGGAAGTAGCCGCTGCCATCCCATTGGCTGGAACGTGCGGGAAAACAGTAATGACACATTCTGATAGGCCGGCTGTTCTGACCTTTATTAGAACTCCTGGCGATGATTGGCTTGTTGGTCGGGAAGCAGGTTTTAACGGTGCAGGAGTCGGACGTCGCTTCTCTCAGCGTTTACAGCCATACAGTGCATCACAGCTATACGTCTATAGTCCCGCCCCTCCGTGGTGGCTTTCATAACGATGCTTGCGGGACTGTTTAGCAGACCCTCGACACTGAGACATTTCCACAGGTAAAGAAGCGACTGGTCTATGCCCCTGCAGAAGAGACTCCCAAGCTCAGGAGGACGTTCGCCTGTGGAGACCGAGGCGCCGTCCCACCACTAGGGGTCTCCAAAGGCGCGTCGAAGAAACGGCGCACTGCTTATCCACCTTCAGTCTCCGCGTTGTTTAATCTCCATTCCATATCTCTTTATGGAATAGTGAAAGTCAGGAGGAAGCAATGAGTGGAAAAAAACGTTTATGTCGATTTCATCAGACTGGAACGTGGGACTTTCTGAGGAGGTTATGAAGAAGTACAGTGCAAATGGTTTTGCTAAAGTTCCAAACAACGAATATGGTATCCCGAAACACTGTGGCAATATTGTTCCATTATAAAGCTGTCCGACCTGCAGTATAAGATTTATTGAGCATCTGACATTTAAATTTCTATTAAACACTCGGCTGTTTATGACTGTCCACAAAGCACTTTTTCACAAATCAGACATTTTATTATTTTTTAACTCCTTTGCCATTGGTTTCATTTGTTGAAAATGTGTTTTAATTACAGGCATGCAGTCAGTGTATAAAAGATTAAAATAAATACAAATTCTGACAATACAGTGTAGGTCTTGTGTCATGTCTATAAAGTCCATCGTTCTGATGAACTGCCAAACCCTCCAAACTCTTTTTAAAAGCCTTTTTGAAATTGTGCAGCACTGGTTTGTATTTGGTCACTGTGATTCATACATTGCAGCAATGAATCTGACCTCAAAGCTGAGTTTGTGTTTCAAGCATTTAAAGCTGGTGAGAGCCTAAGACATTAGACTAAAGTCTGAATTATACTTCTGCGTGGAGCTGACGTCATGACCTACACAGGTGGCCTATGCCACCACGAGCATTTATACTAGTGTATCAGTGTGTTTGTGTCTCTCCGCAATTTCACCACCAAAAAGCATGGCAATACATAGTTTTGGATGTTGCATTGCCTTCCCGCCCTATGATATATTCAGCTGTTGAATCATGCAATTGAAACACAGAGAAACAAAGTAGTATATATTTATCATGTCTTGGTTACATTTGTGCTGCTCCAAGTATCCCATAGACAAATTTGTAAAAATGTCAAGCTGCCACAAAGTCCGTTCATGCATCTCCTAAAGTTAGTGTCTATAGTGCTTTTTACTTTTTGTTAGTCTCGTAAAGTACGAATAAACTTAATGGAGGTAAGTGAAATTGGCACTGCCGTCCTGAGTGTTTTGTATACCTGTTGCTACAATGCCCAATGTGGCTTATTTAATGGTAGATATAGATAGCACTTCGGTTTCGATCAGTGATGCACACTTTCTTCACTTCTATAATGAAAACAAATGTTACCAAGTGGACCAATCGCAGTTCTTGTGGTCTGTGTTGCCACGACATGTAGTTACATTTCTGGGGAGGTACACATCAGGCTACGGTGTAGGGTCCACGGCTACGCTGTACTTATCGCATTGATTCAGCGCAGAAGTATGAATCAGCTGGGGTGGTTTGGGTATCGTGACGTGAATCCAGCAGAGAGGCAGCAGGATGTGTAGTGAAAAGACAGAAAATTCCTCCCACTGTGCCCCCGAGGGTGTTTTTGCTACCTGACTGCATAGGTTATACTGTGCCAGCTCAGGGCACACTCACCGTGGACATGAATGACACCCTTCCACGATAAACAGGCTCAGCATAAAGCCTCAGTCCAGGAAGCCCCCCCCAGGCTCAGTGCTATAGTAGGAGATCTGGCTGCCAAAACAAAAAACTCAGAAGCTCAAAACACGCTCAGAACCATCAGGGCAAACTCGGACCTCACTGGCAGACTTGAGAACCATGGGACAGACATAAGATTCACTTGGCTATACAATGGGACTGTGACAAATGTAGTGATGTTGGTGCGTGTCAGTCTGGTGGCGGCCTGAGGTCACGCCGTCATGTCCGTCAGCTCCGTCTGCAGGATGATCCTGGCTGCCTCCTCCCCGTTCTCCCTGGTGTGTGGAGCCTTGGGCAGTGGCCTGTATTCACGCCGGTACAGCATGCGCGTTACCACCGTGATGAGGAACATCTCCACGATCAGAAGCTCCTGGCTCATTACTGTTGGGGGGGAGGGGGCAAAAACACTCTGTGGTTTTTTGATTGCCATTGTGTGCCTGTATCGCTGTTCTAGGGAGAGACACAGCTCGCCCTCAAATCGTGGTGAGTGAGAGAGGTGGCGGCTCTTACGGTATCCTCTGTACTGCGAAGAGAAGGGTGGAGAGCAGGAAATGACGCCTTTCATGGCTAAGATGTTGATTATGGCTGTCTGGAGCTGGCTCAGGATCAGCACAATCTGCAGGTACATGTGGAGGGCATCATGGGTAATGGGGACCTGGAGTCCTGTGCCAGAGCCCAGAGCTGCTGAGGATGAGCAGAGCAGCTTCGCCAGCTGACTGACCTGGTACATCGCGTACTTGGGCACTATCTTCAAGTCCCTCAAGGTGTCACGTAGGTGTATGAAGATGATGGAGACTGGCCAGAGGGCGATGATGGTCAGCACCCCCGTGAATGGGCCGATCCAGATCGACGCTCCCGTGATGCTCATCTGTGGGCAAGGGGCATTTCAGTGGATGTTCCAGAAGAAGTGAGGTCGACACGTCGCCACAGTGATACTTACATCCGATACGTCAAAGCTGCCGTTTGCCCAGAGCACGATGGACAGGATGCTCAGGACGGTCTTCAGCAGGGCCAACTGATAGGAGCCCAGCTTAAGAATGAAGAGTGTCCTCCTGCAGGGAAGCGTCAGAGAGATTGCTGCCGCATGAGCCACGGAGTGAGGTTGCACACGTGCAGCCCCGATTGACCACGGCGTGAGGTCACACACGGAGAGCCCCCGATTGGCCATGGCGTGAGGTCGCACACGGAGAGCCCCAGATTGGCCATGGCGTGAGGTCGCACACGGAGAGCCCCAGATTGGCCACGGCGTGAGGTCGCATAAGGAGAGCCCCCGATTGGCCACGGCGTGAGGTTGCACACAGAGAGCCCCTGATTGGCCACGGCGTGAGGTCGCATACGGAGAGCACCCGATTGGACACGGCGTGAGGTCACACATGGAGAGCCCCCGATTGGCCACGGCGTGAGGTTGCACACGGAGAGCACCCGATTGGCCACGGCGTGAGGTCGCCCAGGGAGAGCCCCCGATTGGCCACGGCGTGAGGTCGCACATGGGCAGCCACGGCATGAGGTCGCACACGGAGAGCCCCCGATCGGCCACGGCGTGAGGTCGCACACGGAGAGCCCCCGATTGGCCACGGCGTGAGGTCGCACATGGGCAGCCACGGCGTGAGGTCGCACACG
The DNA here is from genome assembly GCA_026774425.1 of Petrocephalus zakoni. Lineage (NCBI taxonomy): Eukaryota > Metazoa > Chordata > Actinopteri > Osteoglossiformes > Mormyridae > Petrocephalus > Petrocephalus zakoni. The sequence goes on from JAODKN010000079.1 coordinate 21,687,256, forward strand.
GAGAGCCCCCGATTGGCCACGGCGTGAGGTCGCACACGGAGAGGCCCCGATCGGCCACGGCGTGAGGTCGCACACGGAGAGGCCCCGATCGGCCACGGCGTGAGGTCGCACACGGAGAGCCCCCGATTGGCCACGGCGTGAGGTCGCACACGGAGAGCCCACGATCGGCCACGGTGTGAGGTCGGACACGGAGAGCCCCCGATTGGCCACGGCGTGAGGTCGCACATGGGCAGCCATGGCGTGAGGTCGCACACGGAGAGCCCCTGATCAGCCACGGCATGAGGTCGCACACGGAGAGCCCCCGATCGGCCACGGCGTGAGGTTGCACACAGGCAGCCCCCGATTGGCCCCCAATCAGCCATGCTTAATTCAGCCACAATCTATGCAAATACAAGCACAGTGAATGGCTGGTTCCTTTGTTGGTGTGTTTCATGGGAAAACAGATATCTATGGATGGCCTTCACGACTCAAATTCCCACAGTGGAAGAAGTACATCAGCAGCCATTGTTCCTTATCACTGTGAAAACTTTCCCTGGAAAGAGGATAATTACATCCCGGGGCACACACATCCTCACACGCACAATGGGCACTTAGCAGGCACAGATTAGCCTGGTCTCTGGATCATTGGTTGAAGCCTAGAGTGTACAGTGGTCACAGCGGTACCCAGTCCACCACCATGCTACCCATCACCAGTCTTGGCCAGACAGTTCACCCCCCCCCCCGGTGTACCGTGAGATGCCCACGTGCGGTAGGCAGGGACAGCAGCAGCAGCAGGGCCCGGTGCTGATCCGGAGCTGGTTCTGGCCACAGCGCTGCAGGAAGGCCTCATCCCCCCCACACTCCTCTATCATCATGACCAGGAACTGGTACACCACGATGGCAAAGTACCTGTGCAAAAGGGGGGGGGGGATACGGAATCTTTGAATCTCTACGGCAGAGCTGACGGTGCATCAGAACCACAGGGGGGTGCCAGACTCACGAGCCAGAGGTCATGTCCGTGAACATGGTGGCCCTGGGGATCCACAAGGCCAGGCAGGACATGGTTGCGATGACCTGGCGGGGAAAACAGGAGACAGGGGTTGGGGTGATTGAGCTCCTGCTGGGAGAAGGAGGAGGAGGGCGGCTGAGCTCACCGGTGCCGCCCCAGTCACCCAGATAATGGCGGTTTTCTTGGGGTATGGAAGCTTCCGGAAGAAGTAGATGCATTCCTCCAGATAGAGCAGCACGGACAGTAAGGCCATGAGCGTCAGCGCGGCGTAGAACACGATCCACAGCGTGTCCAGCTCTGCTGAGAAGGAGCCAGAGATCAGCCGGTTGCCTGTCCTAAAGCAGCTTTTCCAGCATGCACTGGGGCCCGGCACCAGGCTACAGCACAGGACATATACAGGAATGACTCAGAGATGCCAGTAATCCTGAAATCCTGCCATGAGGAAGACATGCAAATGCCACACACGGCATGTAGAGCTGGGACTCAAACCCACATCCACGAGTCAACAGCGCCACCTACTGGGCCACGATGCTGCCCGGCTTTTCATAATCCCTCTGAAACGCTGCCACTTTGATTGAATCTGGAATAGACTGGTGGTGAGGGATGCATGATCATAAGGAATTTCCACAGTACTCTCGCTGACATGCTTTCCCAGAAGCCAGGCTGGCAACGAGAATCCGGAAACATCTGGCAAAAGGCTGAGGCATTCCAAGCTAAAAAGTGCATCTACACTAGGCTAGAAGTCTCATCGGTGAAAGCAAACATCGGAAGGAGGATCGCACAATGCCTCCAAACAGCTTGTGAAACTGTAGTCCAGCAGTAGTATCCAGTGGCCTAGTTCTGGCCCAAACCACTTGGACAGTGAGAGTCTCAGAAGTGCGGGGGGTGGTAGGGGGAGCCCTAGAGAAATGGAACAACACAGGAGAAAAACTCCGCCTCTGCCCCCCGCCCCCAGCTGCTGGCAAAAGAACAATTAGAAAGGAGCGGAAACTGGGTACATTGCGACTCATTGTGCATGCACTGGGGACACCATTTCCCCACCCTGCACTAAAAACTGATCCCGGAAAGTGCAGCCAGCTGGGAATCCTGCTGCACGTTTCCTGCAATCACCTTCTGCTTGTGTCCATATTCTGAGCAGTAAACAGCCCGTTTTCCTGCCCCTGGAACCCTGATAGGGAGATTCCATTCCTGCCTCTCCTGTACTCCCACCTGACCAGAGTGATCACATAATTCTAGCCACCTGACTCCCACAAAAGGTAATGCTAAAAATAGTAGTATACTAACTGCCCTACGAAGGGCGATTTCATTAGCGATTTCTTAACAACTCAGTTCAGTAACCACTATATGTGCATGAAAAACTAATTGAGCACCACTGTACACTGAAATCTGAACTGCGCTATACATTAATCCATAGATAAGACTGGGAATATATTAACTGAATCCAAAATTTATTCTACCAAAAATGATATAGAGCATACACCTAATAAACCATGGAGCAATTCTCTAGCACCCCGAACATGGCAGAGTGGTTGTATTTTCACATGCACATTTTAAGTGCCGCATTTGCAAACAGAGCTCGACCACTTTTTTATCCTTTGTAAAGTGCTTCCAGAAAGTCCCTTGTACACAAGGGTCGAATTATCAGAGAACAATGACGCATAAAACTACTATCACAAAAGCCGCGACTGTGTTAAGTTAAATAAAGAAATGAAAGTAAAACTATTCCCATAATGAAAACTTTAGGGATCTTGCGCCTAATAATAGGACCTTTCTGTGAACAATCTCTGACCATTACATAGGTAGGCAACTCACTTATGGCTCAGCAGCTGATCCGGTATTTTTATGCACTGCGAATGTAACATTTTCCTCGGGTTTCACGTGTCTGTTTGTGGGCGTATACGCAGTCACTTTGGGCCACCTCTGATTGGTGAGCATGACTGGCACGGGAGGAGCACGGCACTTCTGATTGGTGAGACTGACTGTCACACAAGGAGGATGGAATGAATTTGTAAAACTATTCTTATGACAGTTTTAAACCCTGGGTCAGACGTGCTGTATTATGCATAATATGAAATTGATAAATCGCTCAGCCCTAGCGGTCATTTACCACGCAAGCCCGAGCCCGTGTAAAGTGATAGAAATTAAGCCCGAACCCATCAGGTACCGTTGAGTTTGGGCAAAGATCTTCAGCTCTAACCCAAAGCGCTTTACAGAACCAATGGGAAGTCACTTCAATCACCGCCACTGTGTAGCCCCTACCTGGCTGATACGATAGCAGCTGTTCTGCACCAGTATGCTCACCACAAAGTAGCTATGGTGGTGACGGGGCAGGACAGAATTCACCAGTTAGATACAGGGGGTGATTAGGAGGCCAGATTTCATAGGGCCACAGTGGGCAATTTTAGCAGGACATCAGGGTGCCACCCCTACTCAGGACCTTGGTTCTCACTAGAGGAAGGATCACACAGTTATGCATGTGTCCCCTGTCACAGGAAATGAAACTCACCTCCCTTTAGGCCCTGATGACGGCTAGATGCAAGTCAGATATGTTATACAGAACAACAGAACCCCACCTGACGCCTACTAAACCCAACTCATGGACGTGGCACCTGGCACCGAATCCGTTACCGACAGCCTGGGGGGGTGTTTGGCAGTGAAGGGGAGGGCATGTCTGAGCCTGAGTCTCACCGGCTCGCCGGAGCAGCGGCTCCTCATGGGGCTCGTCGCATTCCAGCGGCTTCCCCGCAACGGCGAGTGCAAACCCAGAGCGAGCACCGAGCGCCAACATAAACATCAGTTCTCCTTTCTGTCATGTTTTCATGCATTTCAGGCTGATCTGTATGATCTTTATAACATGCAGCTGCACCAGCAGAATGAGAAGTTCGTGGACAGATGGATGGATGGATGTTTTTGATCTTAAGTACAAGCATGCAGATGGTGTGACAGGTCCCCCGCTGGCAGCCCCTACCCTGTGCTCCTGTCCCATGTCGGGACGTCACGCCATCTGCGCCCCAATTCCCGGCCTGGATTAACCATATGGGGATTTGGGCACCTGCCCAGGGCCACCACGTCCTGGGGGGGGGACGTGGCCATAAACACACCCCCTACGGACCCATTCACAAATATCTTTTAACAAGTGAATGCAGCTAAACATATTTAATGTGCCTGCATATGGTTCTTTTAATATGGTGCTGTGTAAGACACATTGCCAATTTTGGCAGCTTACCAATCAGCTCTGTTCCTTTCTGATGTGATGTCATGCGAGTCGGTGCCCCGAGGCACTTAATACTTATCACCCTGCCTGGTACTATCACTGCTCCCATCTGTTATCAGGGGAAATGCAGCAGTGGACTTTCTTACGTGTGTCGTCAGGCAATATTAAAGGGGTTGGACAGCCAGGTTACTTTGGACCTCTAGTGGTTTTTTTCAACCTATTTGGGAGTCTTTGGTTTCGGTCTGTTGTGTTCTGCCTTTCTTTCCATTTAGCTGTATAAATGACGTAATGATTGATTTCGTCACACTGTCAAGTCACACTGGGGCAACTCTGCTGTGAAAGGCACTACATAAAAACAAATTGCGTTGAACTGAATTAATAAGAGCCCAGAGTGTATGAGTCCCGTATGAGTATGTGGTGTGTTATGGAGTGCCAAACAGTTCCTGTCTGCCTGGACAACAACCTGAACACAGCAGGACTTGACAAGCAGCGGTACCATAATTGCAAAATGAAGCTGACTTGCTACACCCACATCCGCCACCTGGCCACGCCCACACCGGACCTTTGGTCACGCCCACCGCCCGTGCAATTAAGATGGGCAAAGTGTTCGAGGTCCCGCGGGTTTCGGTGCCTCTACTGCATGTTATAGATATGTGTATGTGAAAGAAAACTCACATACTCTCGACTCTCTGAAGAACATGCCTATTTTACAGCGTCCGTTAAACAGATTTACCAAACAGCTTGTGCATTTTGAGTGCACAAAGCACAGGCTATTAATGCGCATTACGACGCGATGTTTAGCTTGAACCACATTATGAAAAATGGAAATACGCACATATTCAGTAATTTGTACAAATAAAAAATTAAAAAACGCGGATTACGCTCAGTATTGTGGTATTATATTTCATTCTGTGAGATCATTAATTTTATATGGTGTATCACACTGGATACAACAGTCAACAACACCATGATTTTACATGTACTTTCTCATACATTTAATAGAATAACTTTTGCTGGTATAGTTTTACCAATATACATCGCTTTGAACCATGGCGGCGCCTGTTATGTAATGTTGCGGGTTCTATGGGGGAGCTAGATTATTTAGACTGCGTGCCTTAATTTAGCCCCTTCTTAGGGTCCTGTGAAATTTGTGTTTTTTCTCAGAATCCGGTTGGTGGGATTTAATTTGATCTGTTTTGCATTTGATGCCTTTATAAACTGGCGAAACATAAAGAGCTTTAAAGGTGACATATAACAACTTAATTCTGGGTTCTTTACCTTATTGGTAGTGCATCCGGTCACACGGAAACTTTTAGGTATTTCTCAGTGGTAAGTTAAAATGTAAGCAAAGCATATAAATTGACGCATATAAAATTAATGATATAGAGCGGTTGGATAAAAGCATCGGGCGAGTTCGCGTTTTCCGACGGAAAAAAGCGAATCGTTTTCACCAATTTTAGGAGACCACTCGTAAAGAGAGAATTGAGAACGGGTTGTTTTGTCTTCATTTATGTCTGTTTAAAGAAATCTGAAAATGTCTCGTATTCCATTTGACTGGCGGTGGCCGGGTTAGCTTATAATGGATGAATATAGTGTTCATCTTTAATCGGATACCCTGATTAAAGGGGGCTTAAGTAGGACCGAGCACACGAATAAGATTCTGGAACAATATAACTACGATTTGTATTGGAAGGTAAGACTGTATAATTAAGAGATTGAATTAATAAAATGAGCATATACAGCTTATATACAGTTATTTAATGATAATTTTTAGGTGACGTTATCTTTTTCCGTTTATAAATTGATATTTTTAATTGGTCAAACCTAGTATCCATGTAATAAAAATGTAAAATTTAAAATAATCATGAAAAATTATATCTTGGGGGTGCTACGGGGGTGCTATCGCTATTCCAGGGGTAGCTATAGCACCCCAAGCGCCCCCCTGCGCCGCCCCTGCTTTGAACTGAGACGTTTTAATTTGAGCAACAGATCGCTTTTTGTGTGGGCAGCTTCCCTCACAGTCCGAAGTCATGCAGTCACAGGGGCGCATATGGCGAGACCCTGATCATGGCTGGATAAACTTCAAAGTTGAGACCTTCTGCTTGCTGGTTCCCCCATTTCAAAAACCTCTCCTGTGCCCCTGCGCAATTATACTGCCTGCTGACTCTAAAGGTGTCCTTGGTGTTGGACTGTGTGCGTGTAAGACTGTGTGCGTGTGTGTGTCTGTGTGTGTGTGTGTGTGATAGAGACAGACAGACAGAGTGAGAGAGAGAGCGCGTCTGTGCGTCCTGCGTCGGGGTGTCCCCGATCCTTGCGTCTTGCACTCACTGGAGTGGCTGATTGACGGACTCAGTTAATCGTTGCCTGTATGAGTGCAACTTACTCACAAATACAACTGACCCATTAACAACAATTTTCGTTTGATGTGTCATTCGACACAGTTTAAAACTAATGTTTCCCCCCCTCTGACACAGCTTAACCAACCAGCTTGGACAAGTTTTTACGCGTCGTTTCACTTGCCGAAATACACTGCGTACGAACTGAACTATTACAGTTACTGACTTCTGAATATATTTACTAATTACGAACTGCAATATTTAAAGAGTGGAAAAGAAGATTTTCAGAATCAAACCAAAAAGAGAAAAAGGAGAGCCTAAAACATAATTAAAGTGATAAAGCCGAAGAACCAAGATCTCTGCTAATCCATCGCTTATGTAGATGGATATTGTAATGAAATCAAGCCAGCGGCGAAGTGAGCGGCCGTGACGTATCCCCATTCGAACGCCTTTACCTGACAGCGCAGGGGAGCGTGGCCCCGAACAGCGCTACCTGCGGGGGCAGGCTGAGGGATCTTACCCCCAATAATGACGATGGCCACGGGAGGCAGCCGGTGACACGAGGAGTTCTCGGTGCTGTTCATTTCGTTCCTTTTGTTCATTTCCTCCATGCCGTGTCGTGCTGCTGCGAGCTCGCCTTGAGTCTCCCGTCTAAATCACAGTCTGCCCACTCGTCAAAGGTAAGAGGAAAGCGCAATGGACGGTCTAAGTTTTTAAGTGAGCACCGCCCATCCTGTGCATCACGGCGGCTGTCTGACTGTCCCCCGAAACGCAGATTAGGAGCAATGTGCGGCTGCGCAGGGGCGTACAGCAGCCGAGCCGATGGGGCATTTAAAGACCAGTTTTGGTTTCGCCGAAGCTTAAAACACGTCAGCTGCCGGTAATGACCTGCCTCTTTACTGTCGGAAAGTCCGCGATCGGCGCTAACAGGTAAGGTCAAGGGAAGATGGGCATGACGGGAAGTGCGCCTCTATCCCACCGCACACTTCTGTGGAGTTGGTGAGGACACTGTCATGTGGCTTCCTAACCCAAATCCCCTGTCAGTCTGCCCCATGGTCTTACCTACTCATGAAGAGCTTGTGATGTAAAGTTCCACAGCATATATAGCTCTGGGGACTTGTGCCTTAGCTGTCATGCCCCCGGCTGGCAGCGCGGCATTCCAGCAATCCCTGCGATCCATATTCCATTGCACACTTGCTTGTATGTTTGCTTCACTCCTGCTTGAGTTTCTCCATTTTGCTGCCATGAGCCTGATTCTCATCTGTTAGGTGCCAGTAGCTGTTCCATATTCCTTATTACTCATCAGTGGCTGATCCTATACTTTGGGGCTGGGCGAGGCAGCCTTCCGCTGCACATAGTCACTACAGCATGGGTAGTTTGTTAAAAATGTTGTATCGGAAGTTGAAGGTGTGTGTGTGTGTGTGTGTGTGTGTGTGTGTGTGAATGAATGTGATGTGAGATGTGTAAGTGTGACATAATATAGGTGTCTGTGTAAGTGAGTGCATAAGTGTGGTATGATATAAGGGTGTGTGTGAGTAAGTGTGGTATGATGTCGGTGTGTGCATGTCATTGTGATATGATACAGGTGTGTGTGTGTGAGTGTGTAAGTGTGATATGATATCGGTGTGTGCGTGTCAATGTGAAACGATACAGGTGTGTGTGTGTGTGTGTAAGAGAGAGTGCGTCAGTGTAATTATATAGGTGTGTATGTGTGTGCATGTGTGAGAGTAAGTGTGATATGATATAGGTGTGTGTGTGTTAATGCGATATGATACAGGTATGTGTGAGTGTAATATGATATAGGTGTGTGTGTGTAAGTCTGATATTATATAGGGGTGCGTGTAAATCTGTAAGTACAGTATGATATGATATAGATATGTTTGTGTGTGGACTTCAAGAGTGGGGAACATTCAGGTGTGTGCTGGTACTTTGAGGCCTCTTACGAGTGGTGAATAAGTCAGCAAAATCCCTTGTCCTCCACCGTCCAATGCAATGTCATCTCCATTTTTTCGGTGGTAGCTCAAGGGCTGCTAGCTTTGAATTTTGATAAAGTTCAAATATTGCAAGTCAATTCTGGTATGTCAACTGATATATCACGCATCTCTACATATTGTTCGTTCCATCTTCATCAAGACAATTTGTAACACAAAATAATAGTATGAATAATAATAACAATACTAATGATAATAATAATAATAAAGGAAATTGTTTAAATATTGTGATTCATATTCCACCCAGAATCAGCAGCCATACTCAACTTTGTATTGCAGACATACAAAGTCAAATAAAAAAACAGACATTTAATGTTAGACAAATAACGAGTCTAACTGGCAAGGGCACATACAAGTGCACAGCTGCAGGCACCCTTGGATGGCAGTGTGTGGGTGCGGATAATGAGGCATGCTTTGTCTCAACACCTGTGTGGCTCTTCATTATCTCGATAACTGTGCCCTGGTCCTGTGGCTCTCCTTTATCTCGATACCTGTGCCCTGGGCCTGTGCAGCTCTCCATTATCTGATACCTGTGCGGCTCTCCTTTATCTCGATACCTGTGCCCTGGGCCTGTGCGGCTCTCCTTTATCTCGATACCTGTGCCATGGGCCTGCGGCTCTCCTTTATCTCGATACCTGTGCCCTGGGCCTGTGCGGCTCTCCTTTATCTCGATACCTGTGCCATGGGCCTGCGGCTCTCCTTTATCTCGATACCTGTGCCCTGGGCCTGTGCGGCTCTCCTTTATCTCGATACCTGTGCCATGGGC
>JAODKN010000079.1:21734216-21756596 GCA_026774425.1 Petrocephalus zakoni
CCCCCCCCCCCCCCCCCCCCCCCCCCCCCCCCCCCCCCCCCCCCCCCCCCCCCCCCCCCCCCCCCCCCCCCGTGTTTACTGCGGATATAAGGCAGATTTGCATCCTAACAAACAGCCCTGGGGTTTGTCACACACTGTGTCCTCATGAATATTCACAAGCAGCTTGGCTGTAATAGGGCGGGTGCGAGGAGCGTCTCCGTAGTGATGCGATCTCTGAGTCCTCCCTCCTGGGTTTCTGACAGGTGTGCAGAGAGACTCTCTGCCCACAGGGGCCCCCCGTGCTCTAGGATGGGGGGCGGGGGGGCGCATACACCTGTCAGCAGTTCCTGTGTCGTGGTTCGGCTGGAGCTGATTGGCTGGGGGACTCCTGCCCCACCCACCGGTCACAGCAGCTCCAAGTCTAAGTTTACGGTACAAAGGGTCTCTTCCCATGTCCCCCCCCCCAGAAGGAAATGAGCTGGTAGAGGACAATAAAGGTGACATTGTGAATACATGCTGTGGTCTTGCCTGTTTGTGACTGCTGCCTGCGCTGCCCTGCTGGTTGCAGAGCTAGTGCAGCTGGCCTCCTCCTACTGATGGGCGGAATCCTACTGAATCCTGCAGCTAATCTGTTCATCCTTCATAACAAGTGATCATGCATAAGTAAGTAAGCCCCATCTTGCTGGCACAGCATAATGGCAGCCTAGTGAATCCCCCCCCCCTTGTGCAGGGGCACCTGGGCACTAGTACGCGATGGGGGGGTGGGGTATGAATCAGCCCTCTGTGTTACGCTGCAGTGCTCAGAGATTCGTGTGTGTGACCAGCGTCTCCATCGCAAGCTGCACCAAATCCAGCCAGTCAATGAGAGCAGGCCTCTGTAAACGTGGCAGCAGCGAACCCGGGGAGGGAAGCACAGAGTCACTGGCAGTGTCATGGAAATGGGCCCCGGGGACTTCTGGGAAATATGGCTCTGGGGACCCATGGCAGCATCGGCTGGTGCGCAGAAGCAGGTGTGTGGCACGTCCAAAGATGCGCCCCGTCGGCATGGCTTTAGGGCTGTCTGATGCTGCTCCTGGCGGAAGGTCTTGGTACTCAGGGAGACCCTGCGGCCAGAGGGGGTAGGTGTGGGCGGGGGGAGCAGGGAGGCCCCAGCTGAAAGACAATGGAGGCCCTGCCAACTCTGAGGTAGCACTTGCAGACCTCAATGATGACATTGTGCTGCACAGCAAGTCAGAAGCCGTAGTCTGGCCTTATACTGCAGGGGGGGCAGAGCGGGGAAAAAAGGCAAGGGGGGGAGGCGGCAGGTTGTAAACTAGCGAAGTGGCAGATGATGAGCGTGATCACGCGGGCCAGCCTGCTGCTGAGAGCCGCTGCAGCACGGGGGGGAGGGTAACAGCCCCCCCCCCCTCACTCACCACACACAACAAGGCTGCTGCTGCCCGCGGACAGTGATCCCCCTCTCGCCCCCTCTGAGGCCATATGGCATATGGGGGTGTGTGCTGAGAGGCACCTGCTCTGTAGGGCAGGGCTCTGGGGGGGGGGGGGCTTTGTGAGTTTGTGGCTCCTGGTGTCGCCGGATCGGTCCATCCGCTCCCGTCTGCCACGACTCCGGCGTCGTTCTCGCGCGGCACCGTGACCCAGATCCGGCACAAATGCGCTCTGTGTTTATGTCAAGCTGTGGGGAGCGGGATTAGCGCAGGGCCTCTTTTTTCCCTCATTTCTGCCTGTGTTCCCACCCCCCATGTGGCCGCTGCATGGCGATTGCGTTCCCCAGCTGGGGCGGGGGGTGGGAGCAGGGGGGGGGGGGAGTAGGAGGCAAGCCAATCGGAAGAAGCAGCCCAAACTCCACAGTTACACCATCAGCGGCAGAAGCCGCTTAGCAGCCCCCCGGTTACCATGGAGACCTGATCGAGCAGTCAGGGGGAGAGGAAGAGGGAAGGAGAGCCAGTCTGCGGAGAGAGAGCGAGCAAGAGAGAGGGAGGGAGACAAAGATGAGGGGTGAGTAAGTGAGAGGGAGAGGGAGGGATAAACACACTGGAGAGAGGAGGACAGGGAGAGAGGGGCAGTGAGAAGGCAGTGAGCGGAGAGCGCGGCGGCAGCACTGAGCGCGGCGGCGGCGGACATGGATGTGCAGAGCGAGAGCAGCGAGGCCCCCGGGCGCATCAGCAGGGCTGCCATCAAGCTGTTCGGCCGCCGCAGGGCGGGGGCAGCACTGGGCAGGAGCCGGACGCACGACGGGCTGGGCGAGCGCGATGAGGAGGATGGTGGCGAGCCAGAGGGCGGGGCCAGGTGCCAGCCCCGCCCCCACGCCGCCACCTCCGCGGCCCGCCACGCCGTCACCAAGTCACTCAGCTTCTTCTCGCTGCTGCGCCGGAGTGGGCGGGTGGCTGCCGGTGAGCCGCGCCCCCCCCGGCAGCGTACGGGCCTGCGGGGGCTGTTGGGGAGCATGCGCTGGCCCCGGCGCCACAAGGAGGCACAGGGGGCCCCACGGCGAGGACAGGGGCCCTTGGAGCCCAGCGGGGATGCCGTGGTGCTGAGCCTGGAGCCCCAGGTGATGGTGTCGGATCCTCCGGCGGATGTGGCTCAAGACCTGAATGGCTGCCTGCCCGAGAGCTCGGGGGCCAAGCCCAGCCCCTCCCCCAGTCGGGCCCTGCCGGCGGCCCCCGCTGTGACGGTGACCCCTCCCGGGCGCAGCGGCAGTACTGGGCATCCTCCCTCTGAGCAGTCAGTGGACCGCCTGTGCTGCCTGTTCACTGATGTCACTTCCCTGAAGAGCTTTGACTCTCTGACGGGCTGCGGTGACATCATCGCCGACGCCGAGGATGAGGGGCCGGGCAGCCGGAGCAGCAGCGGCACGGGGAGCAGCGGGGGGACCGCGCCGGGGGGCCAGGCCGTGTCCCCGGCCCGGGACTGCACGCCGGTGCTAGCGACCCCCGCGATTTCCCCGCCGGTGCTAGAGGACCCTCCCACCCCACTGAAGGCGCAGGGCGGCGTGGAGACCTATATGGGCGGCGGCGAGGAGATGGCCAGCCCTGAGCAGGTGGACGACGCCGACATGCAGGATCTCTGGCACATGCTGCCCCGCCAGGGCGCCTCCACCCCTCTGACCACACAGCCCGAGAAAAAGCCCCCCCCAGTGAGAGCCCTGGGCCTCAGCAGGATACCAATCAGTGGCAGGGTGGGGGCACGGTCCCACTGGCAGACCACGCCCGACGAGGGGCGGGGCAAAGACCCGGCGGCACCGGAGGCCCCGCCAAACAGCGACGAGGGCTACTGGGACTCACCGACGCCCGGCCCGGATGAGGATGAGGAAGGCGGTGAGGAAGAGAGTGCCAGCCCCCTGCTGCGGGACAGCATCCCGCGGGACAGCTGCAGTGGTGACGCCCTCTACGACCTCTACGTCGACCCTGAGCCGAGCCCGGGCATGGGGGCGTCCGATGAGGAGGTGACCAGGCTGCCCAGGCTGCCGAAGCCCCCACAGGTGGGCCCCCCCACAGAGGCTGCCTCTTCCTTCCGCTCCCTGAAGGGCAGCACCAGCCTGCCCCGTGACTCTCGGATCCCCATCACTGCCAAGCAGGGGGCACCGTCCCACTCTGCCAGCCAGGGAGCACTGCTGTCCGCACCCCCCGATGCCCCGCAGCCTAAGAGTGAACCCCCTCGTACCAAGATCCCCGTCTCCAAGGTCCCCGTCCGCCGCATCAGCAATAAGCCGACGAGCGCCAGGCTCCATGACACTCACAGGAAGTAGAGAGGCTGTGATTAACCCCAGGAAGCATAAAGCCTTCCTCCAAAATAGCCTTCACATATGAGGACATGGATGCCTACTCTGCCTCTTGGGTTTTGTGCTCTGGCAGCCTGTTAAGACCACCTTACTGCTGATTTTTTATGTCACTCTCCCAGCGTAGACGCGTATGGAGCATTGCAGCAAATGAGCAGGAGGACGCTGCCCATGCTATCAGGAATACCAGCTGTAACCCCCAATGCCTTCTCACCATGCTGCACTGGAACACAAGAATTAGACAATGATGCAACAACAGAGCTCTGGAACACTGTAGCATGGAAGCACGGGAGATATGGAACACTGGAACTCTGGAAGATGAGTTTCAGGACACTAGAATACCGAAGCACTGGAACTTTGGAGCTCTGGAATACCAAAGCTCTGGAACACTGATGCACTGGATCATTGGAGCTCTGGAACACCAAGGCACTGGATCATTAGAGCTCTGGAACACCGTGGTACTGGAACATTACAGCTCTGGAACACCGAGGCACTGGAATATTTGAGTTCCAGAGCAGCTGAGCACTGAAACACTGCAACACTTGAGCATGATTTGTCTGTGCTACTGTAAACACATCTATAAAAGGAAATATGTCAAGAGAGGAAATGTCTATAGAGACACGGATAGGCAGAGAGGTCACCTACGTGCACAGGAGGGCAGTCAGAAGAGAAAGCGAGGAGCTGCAAGCAGCTTGAATTTCAAATGAACACATTGTGCCCCAGCTGACTACAAAAACAGCCGCGGGTTTGAGGATCAGCAACCACAATCGCTGCCCATAATGCTCGGGTCTCCCCTGCATTGCTCTGTTTGACAATGAGGACCTTTTCACTGCAGTGTCCTTCATTTGTGACTTATAAAACCACCATGCCACGAATGGATTATTCTGGGACCGAATCCTCGTGTAACAAAGTCTACCGGAGCACATGGGACTGCAGGCTACACGGAGTTTTCAACACCGGAACCGGATCAGGGATCAGTGTCTCCGCTTTGAGACCTCCTTTGTTTGATCAATGCCTTTTTCTACAGCACTCTCCTTCCTAAAACAGCCCTTTGGCTCGTCATTTTTGTAGAAGTCGCTCGCCTGCTGTGCTTTTGTGTAATGGTGGGGCCGACTTGGGGGCGCGTTGGGTGCCCTCCACTCATAGCTGAATGTCGCGGCATGAAGGGCAGGTCCGGCTTCTGCTCCAGTCAACTTCGGGCCTTGCGGAGTCACGTCCCCCGTGTCTTCGACAGTGTCACCGATCGCAGCTCTGTTTTGGTTTCGTTTCTCTTCTGTCGCCGCTGTGAACCTGAGTGTCGCCTGCTTTTCTATTTAATAAACGGATTAACAGACTCCTGTGTGCTGCCGTTACTGACGACACAGGCAGGCCCGTGGGGGGGGGGGGTGTGCTGACCTGAGAGCTGGGCAGCATTGCATAACGCCATCGGATCACACGGTCACTCTGTGGGACCAGGTGGGGGTGTGGTGGCTGGCAGGGCTGCTCTGTCTGTCAGTTCTGGGCACGGAGCATATTCAGCTGGTCCTGAAACAGTCAGTGGGCTTAAGCTGCCTGTGTGTGTGTGTGTGTGTGTGTGTGTGTATTTGGGCGTCTGCCTGTGTGTGTGTGTGTGTGTGTGTGTGTGTGTGGGTGTTTTTGTGCGTCTGCCTGTGTGTGTGTGTGTGTGTGTGTGGGTGTATTTGGGCGTCTGCCTGTGTGTGTGTGTGTGTGTTTGTGTGGGTGTATTTGGGCACCTGCCTGTGTGGGTGAGCATTACTTTAGTGGTTTTTCCTGAGTGCATCCTCCCTATTGCTGTGTTTTACTCGTATCCAGGCAGAGGCAGTTTCCAATAAGCTGGCTCAGAATAACCACTTATTTCTCAATATGCTGGGAAGACGGGAAGGGGAACCATGTAGCTACCGTGAGAAGGAGAGCCCAGGTGCATTGTGGGATGCCGTCATGTCTAAGGAATCAGGTGCTGGTATGCCAGTCTATGGTGTGGGGATATACTGCTTGACTTTTGAGGGAGGGACTTTGGTCCATGTAGCTGGGAGCCATGTAAACATTATAGACACAGACTATTTAAAACAGCATTATCTCATTACTTGAGCTCTGCTAACAAGTGACTGGGTGGGAGGACTCGAACAATAACACATGGGCATTTACTGCATCAGCGTAATTAATGGAAAACTCTATAAACAGCAAAAGGATCCATGTTTTCCAGGACAAAAAGCCAGATTCTAGAACAATCCAAGAAAGCCCAGGGTGGGTGCCTGTTCTGCCTGGTAAACAGCAGCGAGCTACTCTGCCACGTCACGTTGAACGGAGCACCACCTCCGACTTCCCACAATGCACTGAGGCCACAGAGCTGGTGTCCCTGATTTTGCATGCCTGCTAGGCAGCCTGGGTTCTGAGGTACCCATGGCAACCCCAGTAGGTCACCCAATCAGTGCCAAGGGGGGAGATGGGGGCGGGGCATACAGCATGGCTGTAAACAGCAGGGAGATAGCAGAGGGAGAGGACAAGAAACTGGCACTTATATGACACATATTAATCTTTGTGGGAACTGTCCATTAATTGCTATGGGTATAACCCTAATCCCAGCAATGACAACCTTAACCCCTACCCAGCCCTAACCTTAACCACAAGTAAACAAACAAAATATGAGACTTTTGGCATTTTTAGTTTTTTGATTGTGGTCACAGATTTTTATAAACTTGAGTTTGCCAAGATCAAAATAACAGATTTGTAATCACATTGTGGGGACTAATGTAATATATATATAGAACCCACTCTCACTCTATCTCTCTCTCACACACACAACCACCCAGGCAGAGAGGAGAGATCCATTAAGAAAGAGAATCTTTGTTTTCTAAATCACAGAGGGCTGCTTCATTACCCACAATATTAATACCATTATTAATAAGATCCCATTAAACAGGGCCTGCATGCATATGACTATGACATACTTTCTATGTATAACCTGGCTGCAGGGCGGCTGGCGAGACGTCACGCCTCCACCCACGCAGTGGTATGTTCCGAGATGCTGGCTGCAGGGCGGCTGGCGAGACGTCATGCCTCCACCCACGCAGTGGTATGTTCCGACATGCTGGCTGCAGGGCGGCTGGCGAGACGTCATGCCTCCACCCACGCAGTGGTATGTTATGACATGCTGGCTACAGGGGGGCTGGCGAGACGTCATGCCATCACCCACGCAGTTGTATGTTCCGAGATGCTGGCTGCAGGGCGGCTGGCGATGACGTTATGCCTCCCCCCGCGCAGTGGTATGTTCTGAAATGCTCTGCTGTGGGCATCGTACAGCGGTGACTTTTCTCTTCAGAGTAGTTCTGCATTATTCATCCCCACGGGTGCAGCAGACGCGCCCCCGCTGCCCTGTGCACCTGCACACTCCCAGGACTCTCATGGCGGAGGTCCAGTCAAGGCTGGTCGGACTTCTGAAGCTACCCGCGGGCCTCGGATGTGGCTGTGGGTTCTGACGCTCCCATTTAGCCCCACCCTGGACATCTGCCTGCGCGTCCAAAAGGCCCAGCAGCGAAAGCCACGAACTTTGAGCAGGGGGTGACGATCAGCGGTGCTGCAGGCCCTGCTCACTGTCAGGGACTCCACCGCTGACTGAAGGTGACAGGGGGTAGCAAACTTCACTGTTACCGTCTGGTAGAAAAGGAGAAATTTGCCAGATCCTAATCAAAGCTGGCAAAGTGCAGAGCTGAAGCTCACTGGGTGGTGTTAAACATAATGGACTGAAGGCAGCAGAGAGAGAGTGACACACACACAATGACCTCTGTCCTTCTCACAAAACTAAATACAGCTGCAGGCTTGTCCTACCCACAATGCCTGTGTGGCACCCCAGCTGGGGTGCAGCTGCAGGGAGCATGTACACACACACACACACACACACGTACAGCACATCACTAAATACAACCCCCTACACTTTTGAGAGAGTGCCTGTCTCATCTGCATATCAACCCCAGGGGTAAGAACACAGCAGCCTTATGTTCCTTTAATCTGCACTGTAGGTAAGGCAGCCAATTGGTCAGCTTGGCTGGACGAGCCTCATGACATCATAATTAAAATGTAGAGCTGACGCATGAAGCAGCCAATCGCAGCATTCCTCAGCATGGTGAGTCAGACTGAGCAGCATGAACACAAGCGCTCGCGGTCGGTGATCTGGCTGGCGGCTTCGTGGTCATCGTAGCCTCCCCCTCGCAGGAAATAGCCCTGATGAAATATTCATATGCCCCCCACCCCTGGGGGCTGTCACATTCTGGCACTTCACATTTATTCACAGCACCTGGCGTGAGGAAACAGGCTAGTGAGGGGCTGCCCCCCCCCACCTGCTGGGCTCTCTCAGAGACTCCGATACCTCCTCAGATACTGAGCTGCCATCACTCCACGCCACCAGAGTCAGTCCCGGTCCCAATCAGAACCACGACATCCAGCAGAAGTGGGTCGAGTGACCCCTAAGCTGGGCCTGACCCAAACAGAACCACAACATCCAGCAAAAGTGGGTCGAGTGACCCCCCCATGCTGGGCCTGACTCAAACAGAACCACAACATCCAGCAAAAGTGGGTCAAGCGACCCCCACATCCAGCCCAGTAAACAGCTCCAGTAAGAACAGAGGCCCATCTGGCCAGGTGATCCAGAGCCTGCAAGTTCCGGTCCAGTGAGACGAACTATCTTTGGAAATGTGTCAGCGCTGGTGCTTGCAGCAGGTTGACTGGCCCTGGTGCTGGTGAGGCCTTCCTAACGTGTGCAGATGCTCCAAGCCACAAACCCAAATGACAGAAACTGATCTTACAGCGCCCCCTGTTGGCCTTGCAGCTCCAGTGCAGTAACTCAGTGGGCGGCTCCTTGAGAAGAAGAGAGTCAATAAACCCTGTGGGAGAGGGGCTGAGCCAAGCCTGTGTCACAAGGTGAAAGGATAATTAACAGCCTTTATTTGTATTCAAAAATAAAGCATGCATGTTATACATAAAAATATAATATACATAAGATTTCTGAAAAGTAGCTTTAAGATTGAAAGTACATGAAACAGAGAGCAAAGCAGGCCAGAGTAATTTGGGTGAGAAATTCACTCCTCCATGCTGCAGCCCTGATGCCTGGTTATAGCTCACCCTGACACCCCTGTGGTCTGTCAGAGCAGCAGTCCCCTGCTCTCTACAGCATCCAAAATGCTCACTTGTCTCCCTCTAGTGGCATTTTTTCATACAAAAGAACACTGATCTCCAATAAGTCAGCCTTGAAGTTGAAGCCTTCACATAGGGTGTGGGAATTAAGCTATGAAAGTAGGAGATGAAGTATGGTTATAGGCTCACTGTTCTTTTAATAGTAAAAAGTTAGCAAGCTGGGCCTTCAGGTGAGTTTGGTCAGACATACTGGTTTCATAGCCACCGAGACCAAAGATGGCGGCCCAGCCATTGAGCGGCTGAGCCTACTCCAGAATTAGACAGAGGTAGTGTGGGTCATCCCTGGGAGCCATTATCAGCCTTCCCGCCCCCCTCCCTCTGTCGCTGGTTAGGATTCTCAGCTATGATGGGTATCCTATGCAACTAGAAAATAAGAAGCATTTGATAGGAAAAATAGGGTTATTAGATACTTGTTGAAAAACATTTATAAATAGGACATAGTCTTGTTACTGGAGCAGTTGTATGCTGCATTTGCTGTATGCTGCACACTGTGTCCTGACTGGTCAGATTTGACAGAGTACCACGGCAAGTGTGAAGCATACAGGCTTTCGCCCATCCTGGTCAGATTGAATGGATCAGCATTGTCGCTTGGCACTCTGCTTCTACTCAGTCTGCTCTTAGTACCAATGGACCCTACAGTCTGAAAAACAGGACCATGAATCTTTATTTGAGACTAACAGGCAGAAGCCATCCATCTTGGGAGCTGTCGATCAATAGCAGTCCTTCTCCAAACCACAGAACCTCACCCTGGTTCTGGTCCATCCACCACATTCCTGAGTGACATGCTGAACATCTACCTGAACACAAGACACTGGCAGTGGAAATGGAGAGATCACTGTGTCCCGCTAATACGAATATAGAAGCACACTTAGAGTCACAATCGGCTGCCGTGTGACCATGTGATTTCTCTGTGTTCCCCAAAGCACAAATGTTCCCAGCTCCTGAAGCGAAATCTTCACATCTACACAGAACAAGGCACCGTAGCATCACAGCTTGATGTCTGTAGAAAGGCACAATGCTCAAGGCTCCTCATCAGAAAAAAAACAAGCATCACAGGTAATGCACCCGCAGTCCTCCAGTGGGCGGTTGTGAGTGAGTCAGGTCTGCATTACACTAAGAACTGTGTGTAACCCTCTGCTCCAGTGACAATCACATCCATCCAGATGCGCATGGCCTCCGGTGACGGCGCCACCATGTAGTACACACGGTCGTGCGTCTTCACGCTGAACGTCATCGATGGATTCGGGCTCTGTGGGGGAGACATAAATACACAGTCAGACCACAAGGGGGCAGCGAAAAGAACATTAAAATGCAGCATCCTTGTGGCAAAAAGTTTTTTTTGAATTTCAGTTTATGTTGGCGGAACCACGGAAATGCTACACAACACTAATTAGCTGCAAATTAGCTCCATTTCTACTCAAGTTCAGCATTTTAACTTTTACTAGTAATTTCATAATAAAGCCACTAATGGCCAGTTTCCACCAGTGCCATGCTGAAGTCATTTTCCAAATCCGGAACTAGTTCTGCACGTTTCCACAAAAAAAAACTGGCCCCGGACCAGAATAAATGGCTAAACACAGCACCACAGTTGGACACTGGAAGCGTAATGTCAGGGAAAGTGGGTCAGGATGAGGGCTTTGTCTAATATCGCTGGTGCCGGCAGGGAAAGAACTTGCCAGCTTTTTAGCAGAATAATGTTACATCATTTTTTCCACTCTGTGGAAAGAGAAGATCGATTGCTGCCAGATTTAGTAATAAATTATAATCATGTCGCAGGTTGAATAAATAAAATATTGTGATGCTCGAGCGGCTTAAAGATCATGAGGCAGACCGCAAAGTTCCGTTTTTAACAGATCCTTAGAAAGACAGCGAGTAAAACAGCGAGTGAGAATGAACTCACATACACACACAGATGGGGGAGCCTTTAAGGAGACAAGCATAGATACAGGCAATAGAGACAGGGCACGAGTCATACTTTGAAAACTTTTTTTGGTTCATCAGCTTATAAAAACTTAATAGGAAACATAAAATTAATAAAAAGTTTAATAATTACTTTTGCTTTACTCTCACTTTGAACTACATAAGATTTCCATTCTGTTCTTTTTTGAAACCAGTGGAAACGCAGACAGGTTCTCGCACTAAATGAGAACCAGCCCAGCCTCGGCTCTGTGTTGGTGGAAAGGAGGCACATGACACCAGGAAAGGTTGTGTCACGTGCCATGTGTAGCACACAAGCAGGTCTCAGGGCAGCCCGAATGCTTTCTCACCTTGTGTGCATTCTTCAGGTGGTCGTAATAGACCTCCTCAATGGCCTGGAAGTAGATCACACCCTTCAGCTTGGCTTCATGCTTATCTGGGAGGAGGAGGAGGAGGAGATAAGAGAGGAGTGCCAGCATGAGACCCCGAGCTAACACGAGCATGCTGTAATGACACTTCCGTCACAGAAGGGGGCGCTGGGCGGCTTTCTCACCAGAGTAGTAGGACAGCGTGCGGCGGTTGCGATCGAAGACAAACCAGCGCTTCTTCCAGGTCTTGATCTTGCCGCCCATCTTGACCAGGAAGCCCCTACAGGTCTTTTCTGTCACCGACACGTGGTAGCAGGTGTCCACGTGGTGGCCAGCTGACTCGATGTGGCTGCGCAGATCAAAGTCATCCTTCCGCACGGGCAGGTAGCGAGTCAGGGGGCGGGACTGAGTGGAAGAGGAGGGGCACGAGTCAGACTGAGCCAATACGGCAGGGCCCCGTCCCCACAGGCAGGTAGCGGGTCAGGCGTTAGCCAGGACGGCAGGACACGTGTCAAACCGGTCAAACAATATGGCCAAGGGCCAGCCTCCCATACCTGAGCTCTCTGCCTCTCCCTCATCTTCACTTCCCTCTCGATCAGCTTCTGCCTCCTGCTGGTCTCTTCCTGCAGACGTTTCTCCAGCTCCTCCCTGCGCCTCCGCTCCTCCTCAAGGGCCTGCCGGCGCGCCTCCATCTCTCGCTCCTGCAGGGGACAGCAAACACGGCGGGTCGGGCTCAGACGCCCCCAGGATGCGGCATGGCGGGGTTTCCACGACAGTCAGACGCCCCCAGAGGGTGGCGCTCTTACCCGGTTCTCCAGCAGCCTGTGCTTCTCCGCCTGGGCCTCCCTCAAGAGCCTTTCCATCTCCTCCAGCTTG
The DNA here is from genome assembly GCA_026774425.1 of Petrocephalus zakoni. NCBI lineage: Eukaryota > Metazoa > Chordata > Actinopteri > Osteoglossiformes > Mormyridae > Petrocephalus > Petrocephalus zakoni. Next base: position 21,746,322 of record JAODKN010000079.1, read on the forward strand.
GCCATGTTGGAGGTGCTGGCGCTGTTCAGTCAGAACACACGGTTATTACAGGCCGACTGGACCCAGTGAACTTTTCTGGACCAGAATCTAGAAACAGAACCGAACCAGATGGACACATCAAAGATGCGGCACACATGCCAGTCACTGCACAGCCTGCTGCTGCTGGACTCGGAATGGAGATGCCTGTCGGGCTAGTTCTGCTCAGGGCCCAGAACCAGATGCTAGTAATTTACACTCACGAGAAACACCTGGACCCACTGACTGCCCCCAGACAAACATCCAGATAAAGGAGCTTTAATCCTAGAGAAAAACATTCTGCTCTGGATAAAAGTTTGTAAGTGAAGGAGTGATGATGATGATGGTGATGATAGTGATGATGGTGCTGATGATGGTGATGTTGGTGATGATAATGATGGTGATGATGATGATGGTGATGATGATAGTGATGGTGGTGATGATGGTGATGGTGGTGATGATTATGATGGTGATGATGATAGTGATGGTGGTGATGATGATGATGATGATGATGATGGGGTGATGATGATGAGATAATGGTGGTGATGATTATGATGGTGATGATAATAGTGATGGTGGTGTTGATGCTGGTGATGATGATGATGATAATAGTGATGGTGATGATGATATGATAGTGATGGTGGTGTTGATGCTGGTGATGATGATGATGATGATGGTGATGATGATGAGGTCCATCACTCAGAATATGTAAAAGTCAGACATTTAAGTCCCCCCATACAGAGTGGTCTCACTGTCAGCGCAGCTGAATAGCCATAAACACAGATGACACAGCAGGTGTGACCTCATTGCTGCCATGATGGGGGGATTTAAATCCACACTGAGAGCAGCCTGAGCCCACAGCCTACCACAAGGGGGTAGAAATTTACAGCCATCCCACAACATGTTCCAGCTGAGGCAGCACTATACACTGCACACCACACTACACTACACACCATACAAAATGTAGTACACCACATACCAAACTACACTACGCTACACTACACACCACACACACTGTTCTATACTATACACCATACACACCACACTATACTACACTGCACTACACACCACACACACTGTTCTATACTACACACTATTCACACCATACTATACTACACACAGTACTGTACTTCACTGCACACCATACACACCATTCTATGCTACACAATGTAGTACACCACACACCATATACACTACACTACACACTGTGCAGCGCCCTATGCTACACCCCATACTACATCATATGCTATCACACACACTGTACTACACCAAGAAAGACACACAGCGTATTACGTGGCCAGGCCCTCACCTGGACACGTTGTCTGGCGAGCAGGCGGAGATGCTGGTCTCCATGCTGTCGGAGCTGTCCACGCTCAGAGTGTCGAAGGCGCGTGCGTCGTCAGCGTACGGCAGGCACACACTGGACTGCGAGGGCACCCGGCCGCTCAGGGGTTGCTGCCCGGACCCGGGGCCGTGTCCTGTGCGAGGAGAGCGCACCCTCAGCGCCACAGGGCGAGAGACAGGGCGCCCAGCCCTGCGACCACGCCTCTGCGGTCCAAACTAGCTCCGTAATCCGGGCTGCCCTGCTCAGCTCTGGAGGACCGGTATACCGGACCTCGCTTCCCTGGTAACTGAGTGGTTGGAGCCCCCCCCCCCACCAGCACCCAGCCCCGGAACTGCGATACCATCGGGCTGGCAGGGGCGCCGCCCGCTAATACACCACCCCACGGGGACCCCGGGAGGGACAGAGGCAGCTGCACGGGAGCTAAGGCCGGATGCCCCCACCCCCACTCCAAGCCGCACACCTGTGAGTCAACGGGATGATGTCCATGGTGCCCCCCCCCCCCAACCGCCACACAGTACCGCCTTCCGCACCCCCCCAAAGTCCTCCACATTCATCCCCAAGCTGCTCCTCTGCCCTGCCGCAGTGATCAGATAACAGCAGAGCTGCTGTGAGACGGGAAGCATTTCCTCCCGCTTCCAGCCCCCACCCCCCCCAAATTCCCAGGAGACAAATTCCCAGAAAGCGCGAGCAGGCGCCCAAACTGACTGCAGTCACCCAACCCCAGGAATACACAGAGGGGGGAATGCTTGGAGGAACACTGTAAATCCATCACGCGTCACATGATGCAGCCCATACCCACCACTTAAGGTCGCCACGGTAACCTGCAGTTCTCAAAAGGCTATGCGGTACTACATTTCCCAGCAGGCCACAATACGCTCCACTTCACATGCCCCAGGAGGACGCCCCCCTCGACACCGTGCAGAAACACAAAGCAGCCGGGGTTACACAGAGCAGTGCAGCACTATTAGGTAACGCCAGGCCTACCTCTCTTAGCCTTCCCTGGGGGGGACGAAGACCTGGCTGTTAGCGACGGTCCATTGGGTCACGGAATTGGCACTGGAAAAGCACCCCCCCCCTCGGCAGGGACACTTACCTCTGTGCTGACGGCGGCTTTCAGGGTCACTGAGGGCCTCGGCCAGGCTGCGAGTCAGCATGCTGCCACAGCTGGAGCTCTGCACCAGGGGCTGATGGGACTGCAGGCAGACACACAGGAGAATGCTCTGCACAGAGCCTGCTCTGCTGCTCTCTTTCTGAATTTAACAAAATGAATTGTCACAGCATTCTTCCAGAAAAGGCCCCAGCTTCTCCGTGACTGTGACTTCTGACCTTGGGGGTGGTGGAGCGGCCCAGCGTGGAGCAGCCGAAAGTGGGCAACGCCATTGGCTGGACTCTCCGACGAGGCACCGTGTCGCTCAGCACAGGCCCCGCCTCCTTCACGCCCCTCCTCTTCTCCTCCAGGGTACGGAAGTTCTGCAGCAGAGCAGTGAGGCTGTGACGTCCACACCCCGCCCCTGTGATGGAGCCGGCCACCTACACACCCCGGCAGCGAGGCCCCATCTCCGTGCCAGTGCACCGCGTATCTATGCTGGCGTATCGCGTATCTGGGCCCTTTACCTGTTTGCGGTGCTGGTGTTTTTTGACAGGAAGCGGAGGGGGGGACTCAGAGAGGGGCGAGGGGTCATGGTAGGTCACCATGTCATCAGGCCAGTGCACTGAGGGAAGCTTGGGGGCCAGGTGGTTGGGGTGGGGTGAGGAGGGGGTGGGGCCAGGGAGAGCCACACCCACCCCGGGGAAGGAAGAAAGGTCAGGCTTTGGAAGAAGAGGACACAGTGAGTATGGAGCACAGACACAGAGACAAGCACAGACACAGAGATGGGCACAGACACAGAGACGGGCACAGACACACATGCACAGAAAAATAAGGAAGAGAGAAAGAGCAGGGGTATGTACACATGTGTGTGACTCTGTATCAATGTGAATGCGCATGTGTGTCTCCGTGTGGGTTTCCATTGATCACATTCGGGGACCAAAATCCCTCTGGGGTCCCCAGATTGTGGTGAAACCTGAAACTTCTGTACTTTTGGAAACATTTTCAGGTTCTCACTTGGATAACCATGTTTCATAAAAACATTTGAATGTAACCAGAAAAGTACAAATGCCACAAGTCTTGTATTTGAGTTGGTTACTTAAGGTTAAGGTTAGGGCTGGGTAGGGGTTAAGGGTGTCCTGATTGGGATTAGGGATTTTCTCATAGAAATTAATGGATTGTCCCCATTTACACAGGTATGTGGGTCTGTGTGTTTCTGTCTGCACATATCTGTATGTATCTGTCCATGTCTGTCTGTCTGTCTGCCTGTGTGTGTGTGTCTGTCTCTAGGTGTGTGTGTGTGTGTGTGTGAGTGAGTCACTATGGCCTGTTTCACTTTTGCCTGAGGCCCTGGAGTGCAAACGGGGTTCCCAAACTGCAGCGACGGCATGTACGCACCTCCTCCACGCCTGGCTGGGGGGTGCACTCCTCGGGGCAGGGGCTGGACTCAAGCTCATGCCTGGATAAGGGCGTGGCTCGGCCTTCGAGGGCGGGGCTAACCCCAAACTGCTCATAAAGCTCATTGATCTCACTGACTGTGACGTAGCCCTACGGGACACACCATTGGAGATGGGGTGGGGGAGAGAGGTATAGAACACAGAAGGGGGGGGTGGTCCTGAGAAGGTTAGCAAAATCACAGCTGCATGACATTGTGCCATGCTGTGGTTAAACAGATCAGATTAGATTAGATTAGATTAGATTAGATTAGGTTAGATTAGATTCTTCATTGATCCTTCGAGAAATGCTGCAGGCCATACCTATTCATGGTTTAGGGGAACGAGCAGGTCAGTCGAGACACCAGTGAACACTAGACAGGTTAATGGGCCAACCAGGTGAAGTGCATGCTGGGAAATGTAGTATCACACTGTGTTAACTTTGCTGTCCATGCAAGTGAGCATCAGGCTGTACCTTGGTGCTCTTGGCACAGAGGGAGGCCAGCTGAGAGGAGAGAGCCAGCAGGTCAGAGGGGGGCAGGGGGCCATCAAGGATGGCGCAGGGGCCTAGGGTGTGGCACGCTGCAGCCAGCTTGGGGCAGAGAGGATCCTGAGCCCAGGAGTAGGGGGGTGGGGGGCAGAGACAAACCTCCAAGATGAGGTAGAAACGTGGTGGAAAGGAGGTGTGCTGAGTGCGTGACACACGTGTGCCAAACACATGTGTCAGATACATGCTAGTGCCAGGTGCATGAGTGTGTGATAAGTGTGTTCCAGGTGTGTGATACATGCATGTGCTGGGCAGTCCGAGTGCGTGATACACACGTGTGCTGGGTAGCCTAAGTATGTGTCTGTAATACACGTGTGAGCCAAGTAGCCTGAGTGCATGAGAAGTGTATGAGCCAAGTGTGCATAGGATACACACGTGTGCCAGACAGCCCAAGTGCATGATAAATGCATGTGCCAAGTACGTGTTTCAGTTGTGTGCCGGGTAGCCTGGGAGCCTGTGATACACGTGTGTGCTGGGTAGCCCGGGAGCCAGTGATACACGTGTGAGCCAGGTAGCCCAGGAGCTTGTGATACACGTGTGTGCTGAGTAGCCCGGGAACCTGTGATACATGTGTGTGCTGGGTAGTCCGGGAGCCTGTGATACACGCATGTGCTGGGTAGCCCGGGAGCCTGTGATACACACGTGTGCTGGGTAGCCCGGGAGCCTGTGATACACGCGTGAGCCGGGTAGCCCGGGAGTCTGTGATACATGTGTGTGCTGAGTAGCCCGGGAGCCAGTGATACACATCTGTGGTGGGTAGCCCGGGAGCCAGTGATACACACGTGAGCCGGGTAGCCCGGGAGCCTGTGATACATGTGTGTGCTGAGTAGCCCGGGAGCCAGTGATACACATCTGTGCTGGGTAACCCGGGAGCCAGTGATACACGCGTGAGCCGGGTAGCCCGGGAGCCCGTGATACATTTGTGTGCTGAGTAGCCCGGGAGCCAGTAATACACGCGTGAGCCGGGTAGCCCGGGAGCCAGTGATACACGCATGTGCTGGGTAGCCCGGGAGCCTGTGATACGTGCGTGTGCTGGGTAGTCCGGGAGCCTGTGACACACGCGTGTGCTGGGTAGCCCGGGAGCCTGTGATACACGAGTGAGCCGGGTAGCCCGGGAGCCTGTGATACACGTGTGTGCCGGGTAGCCCGGGAGCCAGTGATACACACGTGTGTTGGCATGGATACCTCGTTCAGGGAAGCCGTGCTTGAGAAGTCCCTCCCCCCTGTCAGAATCGCATACTTCGTCTCCAAGGCTGTCAGGGTCTCCCTCTCCTGCCAAACATGGGGGGGTGGGGGTCCTGCATGATCCAGGGGCCCAGGAACACAATGTTGCCAGACCCCCCTACCCCTCCATACCTTGTGCAACAGGGCCTGCAGGTCCCTCTTCTCCCTCAGGAAGGCATCCTTCTCCCGCTCAGCCTGCTGTTGGATCTGGCTGGACTGTTTCTGCAGGGCCAGCAGCCGCTCCTGCAGCCGTGAGGTACAGCTGCTGAGGGAGGCCTGGCCCCGCCCCTGATTCTGCCCCGCTCATGTCCCGGTCTCGCCCATGTCCCCGTCTCACCCTTCTCTGCTCATGTCCCCACCCCTTTTCGCCCATCTCCGCTCATGTCCCCACCCCGTCTCTGCCCAAGTCCCCGTCTCACCCGTCTCGCCCATGTCCCCGTCTCACCCGTCTCTGCCCATGTCCCCGTCTCGCCCATCTCCACCCATGTCCCCACCCCGTCAACACTCTTGTCCTGCCCCGTCCCTGTCTCTATCCAACACGCGGCCTGGTCCCTGCCCCCTCACCTTGCGGAAGGCCGCGCTGCGCTGGCGCTCGGCGATGTCCCTCAGCAGCTGCTGACTCAGTGCCTCCTTCTCCTCGTCCTGACGGCTCTCGTGCTCCAGTTGCTGGAACTCGAGGTCCTCAAATCGTTTCATCTCCAGCTCCAGGGTCTCGCCATCCTGCTGGGCACCCGCTGGGGGTCAGGCACATGCGCCGGAGCAGCCAGCTTCCCAGACAAGCTGCACGTTTATTTTTCATGCCATATTCAACAGGAAAAACATCACGTGGACCAGGGAGGTCAGTGGTCAGGAGTCAGAGGTCAACCCAGCACCGAATATACATGCTTCCTGTCTGCCACCATCGTCTTTCGGGGGCTGAGTGTTACATAGGACTGCAAGATGGGGGTTTTGTGGACAGCGTGGTGAAAGGAGGAGAATGTGAAGAGGACAGAAGGAGGGAAGAAGAAACAACAATACAGGAGAGGGGGGCAGCGAGAGAGTCACAGGTCGGCACCATGAGGAGGTTTCATGCTCTCAGATACCGACAGGGAAGGAAACAGACCCACTTGCCGTGAAAGCTGGTGACTGATCTCAGAACAGTGAGGTACCATTTAGCATGTCATATGCTTTGGGTGGATGCTACAGTGGACTGACCTAGGATCAGCTTAATCATCAGTGTTACTCCTACAGGTTAGTGTGAGTGCTCGACATGCTGATCCCAGATCAGGACTGGCTTCATCCTACTGCACACAGCCTCAGTCTGCTGACTCTGGATCAGTAGGGAGGGACTGTGGGCAGCCTACTGACCCTGGAGAGCTGCAGCTGGAGCTGCTCCTTGAGGGCCTCGGGGCAGGTGTCCAGCTGCACCTTCTGCTCGGAGAGGAGCTCCCCGAGCTGGCGGACCTTTGCCCTCTGGGCATCGAGCTGGGCTTTCTCCTACAGAGCGAAGGGGGCGGGGGGGTAAAAGAGCGGGGTGTTAGTGGGGGGGCTGGAAGCATGTTAGCCAGATTAGTGTCCAGTATGGGCAGGACAGGCAGCACAGCAGGCAAGCGCAGACAGAAGACAGGGGGCACGCACTGAAGGTCCAACAGATGGCATTGTGGCTCATTGTAAGGTTGTAGGTTCACAGCCCAGGAAGGGGGTCTAATGCCAGCGGTTTGATGGACACTGCGCGGGCTGGAGCCTGCTCTCCTCCCTGACTTCCAGTCCGGACGGCGGTTTGATGGACACTGCGCGGGCTGGAGCCTGCTTTCCTCCCTGACTTCCAGTCCAGACGGCGGTCGGGACTCGTGTGTCAGGCAGCTGCCAGGCTTCTAGAGCTGGACCGGAAACTGGCTGGAGTCCAAGCCTGGCAGCGGGTCCCGTGTCAACAACCCCCAACGACAGCCCCGCTGGGTAATAACAGCTCCCTCACAGCGCTGCTCCGTGACACCATGGTATATTTAGAGCTGAGTGTGTCAGCTGCACTCACCCTCAGCAATAAGGGGGTGTCTCATGGGGGCTTTAGGGCATCTGGGTTCATGAAATGTACCTGGGAATGGTACCGTGACCATCCCGGGACCCATGCCCACCTGACCTTTTGGCCCTGGGACTCATGGCTATCACTCTTGCATACCTGGGACTTGTCCACTAAACTGTTCTTCTGCATGTCACCAAGCTTCTCATTCAGGTGCTCCAGATGCTCCTTCTCGCGCTCCAGCAGCACCGTCTCAGCATCCTGCTCCCCATCCACCAGGGCGCGCTCTAACTCCATCTGGACCAGAACCAGAACTGAAACTTGAATGTGATCTACTACCAATGTTAGGAGCAGAGCAAAAATCAGGAAAAGGTACCAGACGGTATTAGGAAACAAAACCAGAAGTGAACTAGTAAGTAACCAGGTAAACAACAGGTATGTTATCTTAGGGTGAACCATCAAATCATCATTCAAACAGCCATTTAAAGTCATTTCGGAAACTTAAGCTGGCGAGCTTCTGAGATCAATGACTTCCTAAGCAGTGAAAGCGATGGGTTAGTTTAGGGGGAGGTGATAATGGCCCCCCCTGGCCTGGCTGTCAGAACTGAAAGGTGAACGCCCCCCGCAGACCCTGACAGAGCTCCCAGGCTGCAGGACAGGCTGGGATAATAGCAGGAAGCTGAGCACAGGATTGACAGCGCGGCGGCAGCAAGCTTCCTTCCTTAGGAGTTACTCAGGGCCACCAGACACGGCCTTATTTGGACCTGCAGCAGCACGGGTCTTGGCGATGGAAAAGCAAAAAAAAAAAAGAAACGAAAGGAGAGACGGAGAGGTGGGGGGGAATGGCAAAAGGAAGGGAGAGAGAGGAGAACTGCCAGCGTGCCGGCGGCCTGGAGAGATTCGGCACCTGTGTGTCTTAGGGTGCACCATACCTCTCGGACAGACTCCTCCATCTGGTTGTCCAGGTCTTTGATCTTCTGCTGCAGCTCTTCCATGCGGTTGAGCACCATGACCCTCTCCTCTTCCATATGGGCCGCCTCCTTCACCTTCAGCTGTGCATCCTCAGCTGGTTCTGAAGCCTTCTAATGACATAATGACTCTCAGATCTGGCTCACGAGGGGACCAGAGCCCCTGATAGCGACCTCATGTTGTCTGAACCACTGGATTCATTCAGCCCCATGGGCCACAGCCAGCTGTTCTGGTCTAATTAGATAACTAGTATTTCTAATTTACAACCACTGGCTCGGGACTCATCAAGAGTGGACAAGAAAACCTTAAAGACTATTATTCAGGTCTGAGCAAAGCAAATTTTATTTAAGTTTCTTATATTTTATATTTTTTATGCTGTCTTTTGTCTCTGTGTGACAGTTCAATAGTAACATGAGCAATTTCCTCTGGGATCAATAAAGTTTTTCTGATTCTGATTCTGAAATTCCTGCCATTTCCGTGTCCATCCTCTGGAATGTGTGGGGGGAGCCGGTGGTACCAAAAGTGGGCAGAAAATGGTGCCAGAATTCAGGCTGAGCATAAACAGCCTGAGCTTCATCACGGGCGACATTCAGGGGAACCTCAAACTGACCCAGAGTTACTAAGCAACTCCAGCTACCCAGAACACAGCTCGTCCTTAACAGCTCCAGCCCCAGAATGACAGAACTGCTTCCCTGGTCTAAAAGTAGCCCATTGCCTGGGCAAACCTCAACAGCCTGGAACTTCTCGTTCTCTTGATATGGACCTGGACATTGTTATGATTTAGATAAACGGGCAGTGGAGCTTATTGACATAATGCTGTGGCAGACTCCGGGGCCACGGTCCACCCCAACACAGGAAATACCCCAGCAGGGTACTTCAGACCCCCGGACTTTGCTTTTACAAGATATGCTGAATCCCATTACGGAACAAAAGCTGCTTTAAAACCCAAGATGGTCCAGCGGTCCTCACTACCGGTCATGCTCAGGTAATACCAGGCTCGCCTGACATCAGCCATCTCCGATGCTGTGACCCTATCAGCTTGCCCAGCCCAACAACGACTTCCTCTCCCCATTTGCAGATTTGTAGGATTTAAAACCTGCTGAAGTCCAACATCTTGAGTGTGTCACACCTCTGAGTCCAGTGTATTAATATGTTTATACTGCCAGCCCCCCCCCTCCCCCCCCGCCAGGCTGTCACTTACCCTGAGGGTCCTGAGCATCTGTGTGGAGGGGGAGGGAGAAGAGGAGAGGCCTGAGCGCAGCGGGGTCCGCGCCTGGGCCTCATAGACTGCGTCGGGGATGGTGGCATCAGACTCGTCGTCGGACAGCTGCAGCTTCTCCAGCTCCTGGTTGATCTTCTGCAGGTCAGCCTCGGCGGAGCCCCCCAGCTCTGAGCACAGGCTGAGGATGGTCTCCAAGCGCTGTCGCTCCTGTGGGACAGAGAGCAGCTCATACACCCACAGAGGCCTGTCTCCTAAGTGCATCTTGTTAATTAAGAAACAAGTTTGCCGTCAGAGTGCAAGATGAGTACAAGCTCAGGTATCCCACCTAACCACGACACACAGCTACCCGACATAATCACGATCCTCGGGTATCCCACCTAACCACGACACACAGCTACCCGACATAACCACAATCCTCAGGTATCCCACCTAACCAC
>JAODKN010000079.1:21800281-21810745 GCA_026774425.1 Petrocephalus zakoni
AGATAAGATTTTAACAACTCTGAGCTATTAGTTATAAGTTATCCCCAAGCGAGCTTGATGGGCCGAATGGCCTCCTCTCGTTTGTATATTTCTTATGTTCTTATGTTCTAACTTTCAGAGACTCATATGGAATAGTCTTCCTGTTAGTGTAGTACAAGCTAAACCATTGGGTTCCTTTAAAGCAGAGCTAGATAAGATTTTAACATCTCTGAGCTACTAGTGGAATTCTCCCAAAACGAGCTCGATGCGAACCCGAATGGCCTCCTCTCATTTGTAAAATTCTAATGTTCTTATGTTCTTATATGCCATGTGAGTGCGACTGCTTCAGTGCTGAACATTGACATTATCAGGTCTCAAACTACTGTCAAAATGAAAGTGCCGATCTTAGATTCATAACTACAATGTAACCGGTGCTTGTTATGTAAGTGCCATATTAGACAAATAAAGAGTAATGTTGGGGGTTGAAGCTAATTAACTTCATGGACTGCACCAGTTAGCAGCTCCTCTGTCGAGGTCTCGCAATAAGGACTAATGGTGGTTTCATACCCATATAAAATGTTCTGTTTTATTTAAAGCTAAAGTTCCCTTTTCTTGCTTAATCTCAGGGAGCATGCTTCACCCCGCTTCCTGTCTTGCTCCTCGTCAATAAGGGTGAATCTCAGCATACGTACTTGACCTTACTTGTGTTGTCTTGCACCCAGTTTTATGTCATCTTCCAATGTCGAAGACCAGTTCCAATACTAAGGTCACAAGAACAGAAGACAGTAAAAATCCCTAGATTTTGGTCTTGCTCTGCCCCAGATATCAAGGATATACCTGTTGCATCCTCGCCGAACGAGAACAATCCATGATTCATTGCGCCCAAAGTTCATTCTTGGAAGGCAAGGTAGCAAGACCGGTACAATCTTTGCGTTCTTTGATTCTTGCATAAGAATCACATTTTGCTGATGAGGGCTGGAGGCCGGGTGAAGGCAGCAGTGTGGTCGGCCACCGAGTTTGCGTGTCATTTCACAGTCGGACGTGTCTAAGGATCTGGCCGCTAACTGTGTGCATGTGTGCATGTCTGCAGCAAGAAGAAGGTGGTGTACACCTACCGGATACATCAGACTCACGACGGATTTTACACCCTGCAGGTGAGTGCAGCTGTGTGGTGGTCTCTGTTGCTGCCTTCTCAGGGTGAGAATGTCCACGAGAGGAAGATGAGCTAAAGGTGCAAGAAATGAATGCATTACATCAGAGATGTCAGGCTGAGAGAGAGGAAGGTCACTTTACAAGGTTACAGAGCAGTAAGCAGAAGCTGAGTCTGATAGGCACACATGACAAGGTGACATGGCCTGCGCACGGCTCGCAGGATGACACACACCCCTAACATCCTGAGACACAGTGTACCAGGGATTAGGAATGGTGATGTGTCTCATGTGAGTCAGAAACACGTTATGCACATGGGACACGTGCAGAGAGCTCGCAGTTCGTACGCAGCCACAGCACACAGTTCAAGTGAAGGAAAGTTCTTTGAGCTAGTTTTACATTAATTTCTTTAAAGTCAGTTCTCTCATTGCTGTGCTTCAGCTTGACTCACTCACTCTTTGACGGCTGTGTCTCGACTCCTGTGGCTTAAACTTGCTTTATTCGCGACATGTCTGTGTTTCTAATGGAAGGAACTGAATGATGTGCCATCCCCAGACTTCCCCTGGCGTGAAGGAGAAATTCTACAAGACACTGGAGGATATGGTCAAGTCCTACAGGAAGAAGAACCAAGGCCTGGCAACGAGATTACGGCACCCCGTCGAGCCAGAGGCGCCCGCTGCTGGCCACAGTGACCATGACGACAGTCAGGACTATGAAAGCAAGTATTTTTCTACACCTCAAGCCTCCCTTTAGGGATGCGGGATGTCACATCGAGATGTAATTGCGATTATATGGCACATGTACAGTAACCGCCAGGGCTTTAAATAAGCATTTGTCCAGATGCCAGCTTCTCGATACTATACAGACATTTACGTAGCGTGCCTAAAATATTAATGAGAGGCGCCCAGTTCGTAATTAGAATGAAGTTCGTAATCTGAATAAAATCAGCATATCCTTATGTTTATTAAATTCGGACAGCAAAGCATGGCATATACTATTGTTTATTAAATTCGGATAGCAAAGCGTGGCATATACTATTGTTTTGGTAAATCATGGAAATGATGAGGACGTAAGTAAGGGACAGCTCAGCAGCCACATCAGCTTTTATAGATATTGTGGATGAACAAGGTAAAAAGACGTTGGTGGTCGACCATATAATCGCGGTGTGATATTGTGCAGTCCTACAGAGATTACAGGGCAGGGGGTTAAAGTGTCACTAAAACATATTTACTCTATGATAGGAAAAAAAACTTAGCAAGCTTTGCCATTTTAATGATTGTTTCTTTTCAAGATGAGCTAATATATGCCTATTAAAAATAAGTTTAAAGTTTACCTCCGCTGCTTTTGCATGAGTGTTGCATGTGTTTTCCAAGATAATCATTTTTATCCTTGCTGTTTAAATCAGTCCGAGATGTGTTTGTGAGGTACGTAACTCCTTTCTTGCCTTATAAATACCCCAATATTTATTACAACAAAATAACATTGTAATCCTGGGTGATTTATTTCTTGTCCCTACCATCCTGATCTTGTTGTATCTGTTCTTCTGACCGGATCGCAATTTAAGCTTGGTTCTTACATTTATCCCTCTCTACATTATATACTTTTAAAATTTACTTTCTTTGTCATTTTCTGAGTTTGCAACCTTTTTCAAGACAGCAGTTGTATTGCATTTCAGAGGCAGACTATTTGCACAACCAATCGACAAAGTGTTGCCAACTCCACCCCAAAGTACCGAAATACTGGTACTTTAGGTCCTGAAATTTTTTGGTACTGCTACTTAACCGGAAGTCACTGAGAAAGTGAAAGTACCAAAAGCACAGTACCCAAAGTGCGGTACCTGGTGCGGTGGAAAAGGACCCTACGTTTTCTGTATCATCCTCTCGTCATCATACTCCCCCCTTCCATTCTCCCCAATTAGCTTGGGAGATAAACAGGCCAGATAGTGCAATCCTGGGGCCCCAGCAAGGTCTCGCGTATGGCAGCCATCCAACTCTGACTTTCACTTTCCCTGTGCAGTTGATTTCCTGATTAGCGGCACACACTTTCACACGTTCCACACCGACGCGCGCACTGCTAACGAACGCTTCAGCAGGCAATGCAGGGCTGCTTCAGGTCTCTCTGGTGAACCTGGTCAGTGGGGGAGCTTCCTGCTGGGCCCAGGCTAACCTCCCCCCCCTTTACTCACAGATGTGGTGGATAATTCTGAGTATGTCATCGTCCTGCCATCCTGAGCAAAGCCCCCCGTGCCTGTGCCGCTGGATCTGCAATCTGGTAACTTCTACCCGAGTGACTCTGGACATTAAGGATAATTTGGGCTGGACAGTGTGGCCCAGCATTGAGACTGTAAGCAGGGGCTGAGCTCAGTGATCGCCTCACCAAACTGAGAAGGAAGCCAGTTATAAACTTGCAATCCCTGTAAATAATGTATTGATGCATATGCATGTGTATAACTGGAGGCCAGTTGTAAAAGCTTCACCTGTGCCATGCACATTAACATAATCTTTACTGTTATGTCAGCACCTTCTATTTCTGTTTATTGTATTAATTTTTTTGCTTATAAGCCATACGTAGAGCAGGATATCACCTCTCAGTGAAGATGTGTGCCTCTATTAATGTTATTTACAGGAATGTGTCTTATTTTTTAAACCAGCTGTAGGATTTTTGTTACACGCATTTATATATGCTTCTTATGTTGGATTTTACTCTAACACAGCTGTTCTGTGTAGCGCATTCAGCGAGAATTTAAAGGCTTGAATTTACTTAGTAGGAATTCAATAAAAAAGGCACTTGACTTGTCATCAGTAATTACTGCATTAACAGGACACACACTGGGCCATACACCACACAGGCACAGGCACAAACACCACACAGGCACAGACACAAACACCACACAGGCACAGACACAAACACCACACAGGTACAGGCACAAACACTACACGGGCACCACACAGGCACAGGCACAAACACCACACAGGCGCCACAAAGGTACAGACACAAACACTACACAGGCACCACACATATACAGGCACAAATATTGTACAGAGACAGACTCCACTCAGGCCCAAATGCCACACAGGAACAGACACCACCCAGGCCCAAATGCCACACAGGCACAGACACCACATAGGCCCAAATGCCACACAGGAACAGACATCACACAGGCCCAAATGCCACACAGGCACCACACATAACACAGGCATGAATACTGCATAGACACAGACCCAAACACCACACAGGCACCACACATACGCAAACACAAATACCACACAGGCCCAAATGTCACACAGGCACAGACTCGACAGAGACACAGGCACAGACACACATACCACACTAGCCCAAACTCCATAGAGACACAGGCACAGACACCACAGACACAGGCACAAACACCACACAGGCATAGGCAAAAACACCACACAGGCACAGGCCAAACTCCACAGACACAGGCACAGACGCAAATACCACACAAGCCCAAACTCCACAGAGACACAGGCACAGACACAAATACCTCACAAGCCCAAACTCCACAGAGACACAGGCACAGAAGCCACAGATATGATTTATGTATTGATAGCTAGAGAAATGGCTGTTTTTCATCACAGAGGGGCAGGTCAAGCTTTGTGTTCCAGACTGTGAACCTGAGGGCTGCAGCGAGTATAACAGTAGGAGCAGCAGAGCTTACAGTTTGGGACTCTGTATGTGATGGTTGTAATGTAGTAAGCTTAGCAGCGGGAGTAGTGGCGAGTGCACTGGACTGAACGTGACGGCTGTGATGTAATGAGTTGTAATGTAATGGACAACATTTATAAATGGGTTGCTCTGACCAAATGGTAGTGCAGTTTGTAAACAATGTAAAAATATCCTAGTGGGATGACTTTGTCAGGCATCTTTTCCATTCCATGAAATCACCAGATGTGTCATACACTCAGCTTTGCCCTTTAAGTGTGACGGTTCTGCCATTTGAAATGATTGGCCGCTGATGTCACTGTTACCATGACGACTTGACACACGCTTCCTGGGCAAGCACTGGAGAGCGCCACCTCGGCTCCCGTGACATTTCACGTTGGCGTTTAGCTGGTGTCTCCTGGGGAGGGCGTCCGTCTGGCGTGGTGACGTGAATCCTGGGTAGCAGAACGCAGGAGGAAGAGCTACGGGCTGCTGAGCGGAGATGCGGGTGCGGCTGAGCGTGTGCCTCCGACCCCCGGAAAGAGCGTGTTTCTGCCTGCGGGGGGGGGGGGGGGGAGCGGAGATGAGCAGCAAGCCACTCACCCAGCGGAACAAGAAGTGTCTATAATGGGCCAGGCTTCCTGACACACGCTAACACAGGCTGCTTTATGGCAGCGGCGAGTGCTGAGCGGTCTGTCTCTGCAGGCCCCCTCATAGCTCAGGGCTGTGCACCGCCGGCTGGCTGGCTCGCAGTGCACTGAGCATCAGCCAGGCTTCTGTGGTTGTCTCTGTCCGGCCCTCTGTTCCTGTTGTCAAGAAGGTAACAAACACAGACAGCTTGTGGCTAATAAAGAGCCGTCTCAGCTTTCAAGCCGTTTCAGTTCTGTGGTTTCGGGCCCCCCGAACATTGTTTGCTTTGAGTCGCCATAAGAAAAGCACGGCGCCACAAAGCAGGCTTCATTCTGAGGTGCAGCAGAAGGCTAAAAGCAGTCTAGGTCCCAGCTGGTCGGGTGTCATCGCCTTATTCCGAGGTCAGGAAATCGCGGAGGGGTGATGTGGGAGCAACACTAAAAGTTGCCATCTGGGGGGGTGGTGCCTGGTAAAAGTTGGGGGTGGATCTATTTTTTTAAACCCCACACAGTTATGAGCGATGCCTGGTTCTGAGTGCAGGGTGGGTCATTCATGCGGGCGTTTTGGGGGGTTCAGGGCCTTGCTGGACGGCCCGATGGAAGTGTGAGCATGTTCTGGCGACACTGGGGCTCGGCCTGGTGACCTTCTGATCGCGGGCTCTACCTTGGGCACACACCCAGCACACAGCAATCCTTTTGGCTTTTGAAGACCCCCTTCTTACTTTCCTTGAATCGCACAGTTTTTGGAGGTTGGAGGTGAGAGTCTTGCTCAAGGGTCCAACAGTGACACGAATAGTCTGCCACTTACAGGGCATAGATCATGAATCCCCTGAGCTACGCACTGGCCCTTAACTGTGCCTCTGATGCCTAATACTGATGAAATATTTACAGGGTGGAGCAATAATCAGCTGCCTATTTATGTCACGCATTATCTCAATCAGAATGGCTTGGATATAACCAAACCGGGCTAGATGTCTTTTTGCTAACCAATACTTTCATATCCGCTGCAGGATCTCTATGCAACTCACAGGGCAGTGACAGCTAGCTCACACCATCCATGATGTATGCCACCTTGGTGTCTATGATTATTATTATTACGACGTGAATGGAGATTGTCACTTTGTAAGCTGATAGGCCTCACTCCCTCCGTCAGGGGAATAAACACTTTGATATGACCGCAATGGAAAATCAGTTTTCTACTGTAAAGGGCTTCCGACCTTCCGATGAGCGCGGGCTGGTTTATGTTTGCGTGTAAGAATCTCACAGGGTTGCAGGTGGCCAATCGGTCAGTGGGACAGGAGTCTGGAGTTGGGAAGCCCTGCTAGAAAAGCCTCACTATGCTGAATGCTTCGCTTTGGTTCAGGCTTTCAGCTGGGTATCAGGTGCGAAGGCTGCGGTTCTCTGCGTGAATCCCCGGAAATGTCCTCTGTCCCTGCTATACTTGAACAATAATCTACTGCTTCTGCTGTAGCTGTATGTCACCGACACAGGGCATTTTGTGAAGTGGGATACTAACACCAAATGTGGCACACCAAGCTAGGCGCTCTACAATCCAACCCGTCACCAGCCCATCTAAAGGGTAACGACTGGAGCTTTACTGAGCTGCAGGTATTCGTGGTTCGTTCTCTTGGTCAAAGGCTACGGCTGTCGTAAGCAATAGGCTACCACTTCCCCTCACTTTCTGTGACAGGGCCACTGGCAGAGTGCAGCTGGTGCAGCCACACAGGGCCCCTGAGAATCAGGCCCCTTGGCTGGGACGATCAGGAGGCCATTGATCTATTAGTTTGATTTACTGAAGCATGTTACTCTGTATTACACACTGCAGGGAGCCAAATGATATATACAGTGCACCCATAACCCGACTGGCAAATTTTAATTTATCTTATTAATGGCATGGCAGTAAAACTTCATACTGTATACCTTTAGTATATTTCACAAAGATACATGGTGCAACTGTAACGTTTAACCGTTTAGACAGAGTCATAGGCTTTGTGGGTTATTTATCTGTATGTCTGATTTTGGCTATATATTAGGGCTGCAGCTATAGCTTATTTTAGTAATCGAGTATTCTGTCAATTATCCCATCGATTAATTGAATAATCAGAAAGAAATACTTTTGTCTTATTATAGTGCAATAGTAACTATTCAATAAACAAAAAAGACAGGTCTCTTAAAATGAACAAGTCATTGGGTTTAATGGTTAAACTGCATATTATAATGATGATATTTTAAGTAATTCAACATGAGGGAAATTAAATATTCTGAAAAAAATTATTTTTTCAAGCGCTGTTTGCAAATGCAGGACTTAAAAAGTGCACGTAATAATACTGACACTTTACCTCAACGCAGTGTTTTTTTGGCAAATAAATTACCACAAAATAATTTAAGCTATTTTGGCAAAAATTTTGTAGCAAATTATTCACATTAACCCATGTGATCCGAGGAGAGCTGTAAACTGATATTTTAATCAGCTGTATTAACATGGTAGCAGCTAACTGTAATTACAAAGCTGTTGATAACTGGAAGACCTTAATATGTAATGTTCCCTGCATCAGTCATAATCAGTGAAATTGGGACTCGATGAATCGTTGTAGCCCTACTATATATAAAACCTTTAAAAACATTTACTGGGGGGGGGGGGATACACTGGGCCCCATTATAAGAAGAGCGTTAGTTGAGATTTCTAAGCTAATAGTTGAGATAACTTGAGATTTCATTGAGGTGTCATCTTGCAGCAGCCAATGAGAAATGGGGGATAGTTTGACACATATGGCGGGTATAGAAGTATGCAGAACAGAAAAATCTGATATACTGTAAAGAGAAAAGCCAAGAAGCTAAATGTGAGAGACGCAGAAGCAGAGTCCTGGAAGTGACATGGTGGGGAAGAGTCGGTGGTTGGAAAAAAAACCTGACAAAACACAAAAAACCTTACCGACCTTTTCCATTACCATGAATAACCATGCTGCGTGTCCATTTAAAATACAAAACATGGAACTTATTTATGGACTAATAAGTATCAACCTAAACGATACAGACATGTCCAGTTAAGTGTGCTTTAAGCATTAAACTATGAGGGACAATGCAGACCATTTTCATATTATGTGTTTTATATGCACTTATTAATAATTGTGCTGTGTCCATTCACCGTAACTTTAGGCAAGACAGTCGGGCTATTGAATGTAAAATGTGCATACAATACATCAAAAAAACATAATACGGAAGTTTCGTGGTTCGTATTGTTCCCCATAGTTTAATGCTTACTGCACTGCACACTTAACTGGACATGTCTGTGTCATTTAGGTTTATCAATTCTATCTTTTGTACTTTAGACAGACACAGTACAGTTATTAGTCATGGAAAGGTTTTGCAAAAGTTCATGGGCCTAATTTATAATATGTTATTCTATTTCATTCTTACTTTATTAGATTTTACTTATTTTTTCATATCTTATTCTTAAGGCCATTGTCTTATTCGTCCTATGTTTGTTATGTACTTTAATTGTATTTTATGTGTATCGTATGCCTTGTGAGAGCTGTTATGTCTTTCATTCCTCTGTACAGCACTTTGGCCCAGTGTGGTTGCATAAGGTGCTTTACAAATAAAGCTGGATTGGATTAGATTACCATTAAGGACATGTCTTTATTTCTGATAATGATAATTATCTGTGCATAAACGCCACAGGTTAGCCATTATTGACCTCAGTATTTGAAAAATCCATGCTACGGCCTTGATTGCAGAAGCCTCAATATTATGAAATTATTATATTATGAAACTTAAGCAGAAAACCACAGGAGGATACTAAATTAAACCTTTAGCTTTTGAAATATGAAATATTTTAGATATTTGTGCTGGAGCTCAGGGTTTCTCAGGAAGATGTTTTTCTTACCTAAAACAATGTTACCATGTATTGATTTTTCAATTAAATTTTTACCGTCTTTAATTGCTGGCCACTTGCACAGATTTTGCATTAACACACTCACATTAATGCGTAATGACATGTAAATACGTACAAATTTGCTCATTAATATGTGAGTTATGAGAGTGTTAACCTGCAATATTTGGTTGTGTTTACGCGTCAAAAAAGTCGCGTTAATATAATTGTGATATGTTCCCAGTGTATTCAATTCTCATTGGGTTTTGGGGATATTGAACTCGACCAACATATAATAACAGAGTGTTCCTCAACCTCTTTCCCTAAATATGTGTATTTTTTTCCAGCTGTATTTTCAGAGCTATTGAAAACGATGCTTATAAGCTACAGTATATTCTATTTACAATGTTTTTTTTCTGTGATTGGATTGTATTTCTATTTTCAAACATAGGAATATACAAAATGCAGGAACAGTTAGAACATGTAAAATGTAAAATATGTAAAAAAAATTATAATTTATACATTATAGTTGCCCTATTTAGATATTGTGTGAGAATCAGAGCATCTCTGCCAGGGACGTGCGGTCAGGGGAGACATCATGAAAAGTAAAGAACAAATAATGATAAAATGAAAGTAATATTAATATTTGTCCACGGCTCTGTTATAAATATAATCTTTTACAATTTTGTAATGTAATGCAATGCAATGTAATTTTATTTATATAGCGCATTATCACAACATTACATTGTCTCAATGCGCTTTACATTATCTCTGCCACATAAAACCCCCCAGTTAACAAGCCATAGGCGACAGTGGCAAGGAAACACTCCCTAGAAGGAAGAAACCTTGGGAGGAACCAGACCCAAATGGGGAGCCCCTCCTCCAGGGGCCAACAGAGGAGTCAACCGAACAAAACAAGATGACAAAACTAAGTTCATATAGAACGTGTTGAAATTTTTGTCTCTATGCAGGGGCAGGCAGGTGCTGGCACAGGGTGCTTGATTCTGCTTCTGATGGAAAGGAAGGGAGCGGCAGGGAAGGAAGGAGAGGCATCGCAGGAGCAAAGGACAGGCAGGCAGGAGTGGTGTCGCTGGAAGTAGAGGTAGTGGTCTTGCAGACAGCAGAGTAGGTGGAAAATATTCACACTCATGGGTCTCCAGGCAGCACAGCCCA